>APFE031689979.1:79785-115932 GCA_000404065.3 Pinus taeda
TTCTGGTGTAGTCATCAATAAATGTCATGATATATTTATTTCCATTTGCAGAAGGAACAGGGATTGGACCACATAAATATGAATGAATAAGTTCAAGCTTCCTATGTGCTCTTGAATGTGAGTCATGAAAGCACTATTTGTTATGCTTTCCTAGAATGCACGCATCACATTGCTTAAGTTTTCTAGGAATTGTAGGCAAACCAGCAACACCATTTTTCTTCAATAAACGAAGACGGTCATAGTTTAAATGTCCAAATCTAGCATGCCATAATAAACTTGATGGAAGTGTACCTTCTTCATGATGAGAAATATATGAGAAATGTTGTGCATGAGCAGATGTTCCTTGCAGTTTGAAAAGTCTTTCTTCTTCTATTCCCCTCATGACAAGTGAGTGATCAGATGCCTTTCTCACCCCAAGCTTGCCATCAAACATATGAATGGAGTGACCTTGCTGGCGGATGTGGACCAAGGACAGCAAGTTTCTCTTGAGCTGTGGGAGATATAGAACATGATCAAGAAGAAATTCTGAGAGACCAGGCAGTTTAAGCCTGATTGTGCCAAGCCCTGACGACTTGATTTTTGAGTGATCTACAAAGTATACTACTCCATCAACATTGTCAGTGAAATCTTCAAAAAAATCTTTTCTATGAGTCATGTGACAGGTTGCTCCTGAATCAAGCAGCCAATCATTTTTCCAGGACACAAGTGAAGTATTAAACAAATCTTCATTTACTCCAATGTTACATTGTGCCTCAACATAGTGAGCGGATTCAGGTGCTTTACCTTTGTCTGCATCATCAATTTTACCTCTCTGTTGGTTTCTTCTCTGCTCAATTTTGTCCCATGGTAGCTTGCATGTAAAGGCATCATGTGATCCATTTCTTTTGCAGCGAATACAATGTAAATCTGCCTTTTCTCCTTGAGAATGTCTACCCCCCCTGCCTCTGAAATATCTTCCTCTTCCTCTTCGTCCACCTCTTCCTCTTGTAGAATCTTGAGCAGGATACTTTTCTTTATGAGCAAGGCATACAGTCTCTTCAGAAGATTCAGGGGCTGTCTTCTTTCCAAAGGATTTTTCTCTTTCAGCAAACTTTTTCACAAGAGAGTCAAAGGTTATATCTTTGAGATTTCCATTTGCTTGCAAAGACTCAAGATAATTGGAGTATGTAGGATAAAGTGCCTTGAGAAAAGCAATAAGAGAGATATCCAGCTCAACTTTAGTGGATTTGATATCATGCATTATAGACTTTATTTCAGATGCAAGAGCAAGAGGATCATTATTTTGCAGTTCAAGAGTGAAGAGTTTAATCATAAGTTGGACGACTTCAAGTGCAGAATGTGAGTCATAGAGTTCTTTCAGCTTTTGTAAAGCTTCAAAGGCAGTTGAATATGATGAAATGTGGCGACTCACCTCCTTATTTATAGATGTTGTGATTAATGCATACGCTTTTCTGTTCTTGTTTTCCCAGATGGCGAGCTCTTTGTCTGATGTAGGCTTTTTTGGGTCACTGTCTCCTTCTCCGACACACACTCCTTTCCACAACTCATTGAAGATGAGGGTGTGTTGTATCATCCGGGACTAGTCATGATAGTTCTCCTTGCCAGTGAGATGATTGAATGCATTCTGTAAAAAAAATTACTTCTGCTGATATAAAAAAACTTTTGCTGATAGACTAATACTTCTGATGGCAAAAAAAAAACTTGCTCTTGTGGAGAAAAAACTTCTGCTGCTAAAAAAAAGAATGTTGATAACCCTCCAACAAAGGCAAAAAATTTGCTCTTATGGAGAAAAAAAAACTTCTGCTGCTAAAAAAAATGAGATTCTAAGATGTTGATATTTCAAGCATTCTTCAATTCGAGTTCATTTCTTCACTACTTCAATATCTTCTCCACAGGTCATGTCTCTAATTCTCGATAAGATTGTCATAGGTTTGCCACAATACAAGAAAGTGTATAGAGGTATGCAATTTTAGTTTTAAACTTCTTAGGAAGGAGTCTCCTTTAGAACAACTATTTGTCCTCTTAGTAAATATTTTCCTCAAGCTATATTTTGGGCACAACTGGTAGGGTTGAATAGTATTTATATACCCAACCAACAATTGAAATAATCCCAATTCAATACACCTGCGCAAACCATGTAACTCATCTCTAATCTGAGGATTTTATTCACAAATTTTCATTATACAGTGTCATACATCCAAAGGATATCCTTATCCTAGGTTCGTAAGGATAAAAACTTCAAAAAATCAACGAGCAACAGTGGTATATTACCAGCGTGAAATGGAGCAACAATGTTACATATACCGTGGAGACCTGGGCTCGTATCAGCAACCACAATGTTACATATACCGTGGAGACCTGGGCTCGTATTAGCAGCCACAATGTTACATATACCATGAAGACCTGGGCTCGTATTAGTGGAAAGTTCAATGAGCAACAATGTTATATATACCAAGGATACCTGGGCTCGTATTAGTGGAAAGTTCAACAAGCAAGGTTCATGAGCTCCGCAACAAGAGCAAATCAGATCTGTTAAGCCATCTCAAGGAGCTCAAGGCTGAGCTAGCCTTGCTTAGAGTTGCAAAGTTCACTGGAGGAGCGTCGAACAAACTCTCTAAAATCAAGGTCGTGAGGCTATCAATAGCTCAGGTTCTGAGAAATAAGAGATGTCTAGCAGCGTACAGCAAAGATGCATTCACCAAAAAATGAAAACGCAGATACAATAGCGTACAGCAAAGATGCATTCACCAAAAAATGAAAACACAGATACAATAGCGTACAGCAAAGATGCATTCACCAAAAATTGAAAATGCAAATACAACAACGTTTCAAAAAATCAAGGGTTTCAATGTCAGAAGGCAACGCTCAATAAGCAGCCTCATCAAAGCAGTGGACAGAGAGCAGAAGGCAGTGGACAGAGGACAGAGGAGTTACAAGGCACACTAAAAAAGGAACCTGGGACCTGTGCTCTGATACCATGTCAGGCCAAGAGTAACTCCAGAAAAACTGATACATATATTTCATTAGGTAGCTATTGTTATATACACATGAATGTGACTGATCAGTTCATCTTCTTGATGACTGTTCACATTCCAGAAGATTAGGTGTCAACATATACCAGAAAGTGAGTTAATTGCATCCGTGCAAGTAACTTCTTTCCTTCCTCTATTAGCCATTTTTGTTTTGTACCTAAAAATACTCTTTCAATCAATAACATTCTCAATACCATTTAACTGCACAATTTCCAATTCCCTATATAATCACCATTTATTACTACTGCAAGTGTGAAATATGTTATACAAGACATTCTCAATAAATATCAATTGAAGATACCAAATCTAGAATTAACGTACTGTAGTGGAAATAAGTCTTGAAATTCCAAAACCATATCGTCCATTTACTACGCACCTTTCTCTTGCTTTAATATCATTAATATATGTGTCCTAAGAGACATAATTTTATGATGTAAATAAATATGAATTCTTTGTGATGATGACAATTAGCTTACAAGTTGTCAATAATAACTCTAAGTTGAAATGCATATAAGGACAACTACAAATAAAATTGTGCGAAGACATAATTAGTTACCTCTATTATGAACTGACTTTATCACTTGGCTAGTCTCCACTACTATGTCGTTGTCGATTTTGATTTATGAATAACTTGCCATGGTTTTGAAAAACATCAGAGATGCATGCAACTTTCGCCAGTCATTAAAAATTGCTTGACTCTCTTATGCGTCAACTACATTTCGTCTTTGTTCGGAAATACGTAATCTATTAACGATTTTCTCAAGTTTAGTTACCCCTAAATAAAGTTTAGTTTGAAAATTAATCCCATTACAAAAGGGTCCATGAATATATAAAATAAGTGTTGCATCAAATGGAAGTGTGGAAAAGATATGTGAAAATTGATGAATATGTACAGAGGAAGGAAGATGTGGAAAATACACCTACACTTCTGCATCTTCTACACAACATTTGTGAAACTTTTGCATTTAGTGTTGAATGCTATGCATTTGATAGAATGTAACTAGAAATAAGATTATGTCATGGTAACACAATAAAAAGACTTGAATGATGAAATGCTAGAAATTGCGGAAAATCCTTCAACATTTAAGAAGTCTCGCAACAGACGAAAGAAAGAACTATTGATTTTTCCTTGGCACTTCGAAATTAGGTCTATGTCTAAATCATGATCACAAACACACTAAATTCCACAACACCAAGCACTTTGCACAACTAAAAATGTACAACAGTGAATCAATTAAGTGTACAATAATTTATAAACCCAAAACTTGCTTGTATCACAACTTTAATAAAAAAAACATAAGGCTCCCATACTAGGGATCATGGCCCTTACAATTAGCTCTGATATAAGAAAAATTAGGGCTTAATGTCAACAACACAAGACAATCAATCTGCACAAGAACAAGAACAACTTGAATTACTTGTTGAAGAATCCTTTACACCAACCCTTTCAATCCACTTTCCTTAAACACCTGATAGGTCCTTTTCCACCTCTACTTGGAGATAATATGTCCTACAATACCTCCTCCCTAGTTGTTGACAAGGAATTTTGGACCTTCAGATTCTATTGCATATTTCAGCAACACAATCTGTCTTCTTTCGATGATCTAAGTTGCTTCAAATATACTGATCTTAGGCCCAACAAGTCTACCCTCTAACAATGACAAGGCTCCTCCAATATCATTCTACTTAGGGTCTTCACCAAAAAACACTCACAACAATAACTCAAGTTCTCACAAGGCACTATACTTAGGGCACACAAGCACGTTGTCCAAACCCTCTTGGTGAACATATTTCACTTCAATCAAACCCAACAATTATCAACCTTGAAAACACAACTACATACCTTCTTCGAAGTTTATGCTTAGCCATGAAACTCGACCCTAAGTACTTAAATTTCTAAGGTATCTTGGCCTAGTTTCGGACCCTTATGGTGACCTCAGGCTTGCTTACGTCTACGACCACCTTAGTCATGAAATCTTGTGGTTATCTCACTTTCTTGACCCTTAAATTTCTGTGCATATCCCTATTAAAGTTTGTCCCTTATTCCAACATCATCACAGAACTGACGAGTTACAACCTTATTTTACACCAAATTTAAGGGTCTCGTTCCTCCTTAACATCCCATGAAATAATGCGACCTATTGACAAATATGTACCACATACTTGTGCACAGAACCATGCCATAAAAACATTTCCAACCTTCCTCTACTTCACATGTACTAGAACACAAGAGAAAAGATAAGTTCGTCCTTCTCCTTCACTCCAACTTGGCTCCTTGAGGATTTGCAACCTTCTTTGGCTTGTCTTCACTTGTGATGATTGCACTTGTCTGATACCTAATGAGCTTAACTTCACTCCTACTCATAGTGTTCTTGGTGGAGTGTAGAGTCTCCAAAATATATTCAAAATATCATCCACTTTCACCTTTATCGCCACCATTTCACTCACATGTCACAACTACATGACCATATAATCTTTCATTAGCCTCCATTTTCATAATTATATGGGTTCCATTTGTGTTTTCCAAAAGTTAATGATTTCTAGTATTATAAGTGAATTGAATGGTTAAAAATTAGAAAAAATGACATATAATTGCTAATACTTAAAAGGGGCTTGAGTTTCATGACATGTGTAGGTCATTTGGAAGCTTCCAAGGCACCCTTATGTGGCCTTCAATGCTCCAATTTGAATTCCCTTCAAGATATGAAAGAAGATTTGGATAAAGGTCAAAGAGGATATGTGTCTCATCATTACATATTTGATTTGTAACTCTATGAGATTTTCTAGGGATATAGGAAGAGAATAATGGACCTCCATTAATGAGGTAGCTTCTTATGTTTTTTTATAAATAGGAGAGCCTTCTCCTTTCAAAGGAATGTGTAAAGTTGGAGATAGTCGGGTGTCCAAGTTAAGATTACTTGTGAATGGAATTTAGATTTAGCACCATGCTCATGAGTGATGTTCACCTCTTTTTGGTAATGCTTGCATTGGGAGCCTCTCAACTTGCCATCTCTCATGCTTTTGGATTGGCCACCTACAATGTGTGAGATTTATAGTTTTTCATAAAATAAGATTTATTGCTTTCATAGATTAAGAATTATTTCTTTCATATATTTTCTTGTGTGAGAGGTTAAGAGTGATTGCTTTTATTTGCTTTCATATCTTTTCTTGTGTGAGATGTTAAGAGTGATTATTTTTATTTGCTTTCATATCTAGAGGTTAAGAGCGATTGTTTTTATTTACTTTCATATCTAGAGGTTAAGAGTGATTTTTTTAATTTGCTTCCATATCTTTCCCTGTGTGAGAGGTTAAGAATGATTATTTTTGCTTTCATTTCATGTCATGTGGTTTTGATAATTCATTTCATAGGATCTTGATTTCGTAATGCACACATAATCCCTTAGAGTTGATTTCATTTCATGTAATTTCAATTCCTGCAAGTGTGAAAGATTAAGATTTCAATTCCACATGTTGTACTATAAATGTACTATAATTTATTTTGAATTGATTGTTGAATTAGAATAGTTGAATTTGGTTTGTCGTTATTTTGTTTCGTAGTTAGATTTATCTAAACTGAAAGTTACTTTCAAGCATATACAGTGTATGCATGCTTCGAAAGTTTTACGAAACCCCTGGGTTGACAATTAAATGATAGGTAATTAATTTTCCTCAACATGGAGTTAATTAGCCACCAAGGGTCATGAATTTTTCCAAGCCGGTGTAAGTTTACATGCTCAACCACCATTATCATAAGGAATACAATTTATTTCATTTTCTTCTGCCCACTCTGTTGTAGCCATAGGTTCCCCTTTTCCCATCAAGGGTTCCCCTTATGAATTCAATAGAATAAAATATCATTTTTCTCTTTGGTCTTTTGCCCACAACTTTGGGTACAAAGCCCACCATTTTGGTACATTGCCCACAAAACCAAATTTTTGTGGGTAAACTCCTCACAATACTAGTACCCCAGGGGTTGTGGGAGTACCTCCCAAGATACAAATTTCAACACTCACTCTTAGAGAGGGAGGTACTTCCACTACTCGAAAGTAACTCGGCAGTAACACTAGCCCAATCTCTGGCGTCCACCACTACAACATACATAGTAGAGTGAACCACATTATCCTTGGTAGTGTCCCTACCACCAGAATAATCACACTTATTCTTCTCATGATAGGCCTTCAACCCATTCCATGGTTCCTTATTTCCCATTGTAGAAGCATCCTTACTCCCCAATAACCATGCGCTCTTCTTCGTTGAAGATTCTCCCTTTGAACCAAAAAACTCCTGCTCGAACTTGACTCCCTTTGAGTCTCAGGAACTTGGTTCTTCCCTTGATCTATAAACTTTCTCATAAACCTATATATACCATTCTCCCTAACTCCAATGATAACTCTAATAGAGTTATATCCTTTGGGCCCGAGTATCACTTTCCCATCTTATAATATCACCTCAAACCCTTTTGATTTGATCACTAAGACATACAACACATTGTATCTGAGCTCCAATACCCACAATACATCTTGAACCTCGTAACATCCCACATGAAACCATTTTGAATGGCACAACACCTAACCCTCTGACAACTTTTTGACTCTTGTCACTAACCTCCATGTCAAACTTCGAGTCCCATTCAATTAGAGTCTCAAAAAATTCACATTGGACCTTCCATATGCTTTGATACTTCACTATTCATGTACCATGCATCCTCATCAATGGTACCCTCAGAGAAATGAAAAAATAGTGAAAATTCTTCCTCCAAACTTCTTGAGAAGTCATCCATTTCACCTAAATATGTAGAAACCCTAGAGATCTCCTTCCTCTTCTCATTGTCGCCCTTCTTCTTTCATGGACACTTGCCCACATAATGACCATACTTGCCACATGTATAACACTTCAACTTGCTCAAGTCCTTTGCTTTTCCCTTCATATTTTCTGCAAAATCCACATCATTTTCAACAAAATTCCCCTTCTTGTGAATATCCTCATCCTGCAATTATTCTTAGATGAAGTCATCCCATAACCTATTCCAATTTGATAGCTTATATTGAGCGACAATCCTTTTGATAAATGCTTTTCATTCCTCGGAGAAGCCTCTTAAAGTAATCCTCACTAGCTCTGACTCTGGAAAGTTATCTCCAATGTTAACTAGCTCATCACAAACTTGAGAAAGTCTCATCAGATACGAAGCCAAAACTTCGTCATCCAACATCCTAGTGCTCTTCAACTTCTCTCTAAATACCAACAACTAGTTAGTCTTGAAGAGCCTTCCACATCTCTTGTGCAATGTTCTTACCAGTTAGATGAGGTATAAAGTGATCTTTCATACCATCTGGGATGATCAACTTAGCCTTCACTTCCAACTTCTCGTACCCTTCCAACTCCTTAGTGTTTGTTGGCTTTTGAATCTCCTTGTCAGAAAACTCCCAAATCATGTTCACCGATAAGAAAATCTTGATCCTTTCCTTCCAAGATCTCTAGTTGGACAAGCCATCCAATCTATCCTCGCACCTCAGACTAGTGACCACCTTTGCCATGTTGTTAATCCTTCAACAACAAGGCAACCAACTCCCTATTGAGTTTTATGATGTGCACACCCTTATTTAGTTGTCACTTCAAACTAACTTTGATACCATGTTGATTTTTCCTTGGCACATCAGAATTAGATATATGTCTAAAACATGATAATAAACGCACTAAGATGCCACAACACCAAGCACTCTGCATAACATAAAACGTACAACAGTGAATCAATGAAGTACACAATAATTTACAAATCTAAAACTTGCTTTAATTAGAACTTTAATACAACAAACATAGGGCTCCTATACTAGGGATCATGGCCCTTACAATTATCCGTGATATAAGTAAAACTAGGGCTTGATATCAACAAAACATGACAATCGATCTGCCCAAGAACAATAACAACTTAACTTACTTGTTAAAGAAGTGCTTACACCAACCCTTTCAGTCCACTTGCCTTGAACACCTAACAAGTCCTTTACCTCCTCTACTTCCAAATAATATTACGCTCTAATACCTATATTATAGTTGTTCATAAGTAATTCGACATCTTCATATTCTCTTGCACATTTTAGCTCCAATGCTCCAAATTATTTCAGTGATTTAAGCTACTTCAAAGATATTGATCTTAGGCCCAACAAATCTGCACTTTAACAATGACAAGGCTCCTTCAATATCACTATACTTAGGGCCTTCATCAAACAACTCTCACAACAATAACTCAATTGATCACAAATCATTATACTTAGGGCACAAAATCATATTGTCCAAACCCACTTGATGAAAACCTTCACTCCAATCAAACCCAACAATTATTAACCTTGAAAACACAAACACATACCTTCTTCAAAATATCTACTCAACCATGAAGAAACTTGGCCCTAAGCACTTAAATGCCTGAGGTATCTCAGCCTAGTTTCATACCCCTATGGCCACCTTAGGCTTGCTTACATTTGTAACCACCTTAGTCCTGAGATGTTGCAATTATCTCACTTACTTTGCCCTTAAAATCTTGTTCATATCCCTATTAAGGTTCATCCCTTATTCCAACGTCATCACAGGTTTCACAACCTTACTATACACTAGATTTAAGGGTCTCAACCCTTCTTAATAGTCCAAGAAATTACTCAGCCTATCAACAAAGATGTATCACATACTTGTGCATAAAACCATGCCATAACAATGTGTCCGACCTTCCTCTGCTTAACCTATACCACAACATAAGAGAAAATATAAATTCATCCTTCTCCTTCACCCCATCTTGTCTCCTTCAGGATTTGTATCCTTCTTTGGCTTGTCTTCACTTGAGATGATTGCACTTGTGTGATACAAAATGAGCTTAACTTCACTTCTACTTACAATGTTCTTGGTGGAGTCAATTAACCACCAAGAGTCGTGAATTTTTCCCACACTAGCCTAAGCCTACATGCTCAAACACCATTATCATAAGGAATAACATTTATTTCATTTGCTTCCGCCCACTCCATTGTAGCCATACGTTCCCCTCATGCATTCAATAGAATAAACAATCATTTTTATCTTTGGTCTTTCGGCCACAACTTTGGGTACAAAGTCCACCACTTGGGTACATTTCCCACAAAACCACATTTTTGTGGCTCAACTCCTCATAATCCTAGTACCTCAAGGGTTGTGGGAGTACCTCCCAAGCTACACATTTCCACAAGAACCACAATTGTTGAAGCGTTGGTTATTTTTCACATTCATGATTTCTTGGAAAAGGCATCCTTAGTTTGAAATTGAGCCTGAATGGCCTCTCTAATTTGTCTTAGTTGTCGGTAACAAGCAACATCATATGCAAGAAATCCAAAGACCCAAATTTTTTAACATAGCAAGAATTGCCACTGATCAAAATACAAAATATTGAACAAAAAATTATCGCGAAATAGTTAAGTATTCCTTGAGTACATTTATTATTGAAAATACTGAAGCCTACTTTGTATCTGCCTCCTGACACCTGCATAGTGACTTTCTATCAAAAATGAATCAAAATATTATGCATGTAGCTTTATGTTCAACATTTTGTAGTTAGTAAAAAAATACTAAATTTGTACATACTGGAAATTTTGAAAATGTCGATGCAAAGAGAAAGCTCAAAGACACATATAACATTCGTCAAACATTGCAAATTTCTTCATTCTCTTGTCTTTGATGAGAAATGGTAGTCATCATCATAGGAAGGTTAAACAAAAATTTATCATCATACGTTGAAGAATTCCCTAATTACATTTACTATTGAACATCCTTATCCATAATTTTTCTCTACCTCTCTGCACCTGCATAATGGTTTCCATCTATAATGAATAAATAGTTTATCATGATAATATGTTTAGCATTTTGTACACGCATAAGTGCTAGTTCACCTGTATTTTCATAAATACAGAAAGTCTCTTAAAAGGTTCAAGAGCTTGGATCCTAAGTGCATAGAGAACAAAAGAACATAATTATGAATCTCGTTTACAGCTGCAATGCTTATTGATAATTTCAAAAACTAGTCATCATTTGATAACGTTTCACAGCAAACACAATTTAACGCTCAAGCAATATGAACAACCTATATATTTGTTACTGGATCTATTGGTTATGGAGCCTAATTATCTTCCTAATTTAGAGGTCTTTGTTTCAGTCGAATCTATACCCCGTGAAGATTGTACACCCCTAGAGGCGAGGGGGACTTTTCCCCTTTGAGGAGGTCCAGGGGCAGTTCCCCTGAAGCAAAAAATAGATGAAAAATTGCCTTCTAAAATATTGTGATTTTGTATTCAATATGGGTCGTTCATTAGGCAGATGATATCACGATATAAGTTATGTTAATTTAGGGTTTTTTTTCCCTAGAAGGAAACCCTTGGTTTATATGAGGGAATTGTATTGCAGTTGTGTATTATTATTCTGAGCTAGGAAAAAAGAGGGGATTGTGTGAGAGAAAAGAGGAAATTACAATGGATCTGTTGTAGGTTGTATCTCTTCATTTTGTTGGATAATATAAAAGGAAGGACTGGTTGTTTCTCCGTGGACGTCACCCAAATTGGGTGAACCATGTATATCTGTGTCTCTCTTATTTTATGTGTTTTCTGTGTTTGTGTTTCCGAAATATTTTATGTATTCCATTGCTCTATAAGATATAATTTTCTAACAAGTTCTTACATCAATTTGTTGTACTAAATGTTGAAAAGACTTATATTTCCCCTCAAAAGTTCTTTTTATTAATTGTATGACTAGACTATAATTCATATTTATCATATGTTAATACATTATTTAACTTTAAACGACCTCTAAGTGGCAGAAATTTATGAAGTAAAATAAACATGAAATCTTTTTGATCACGACAATTCACAGATAAAATAATAATATAACTCTATCTTGAAAAACACGCAAGCAAAACTAGCAAGAAAATATTTCTTGGGTATGCTATATACCAGATAATAGATTTCTAGAAACATACGAATTTAGTTGGGAAAATGAAGAGTTGGGGTGGAACTTTGAACAAGAGAAATGGGTGCCAGATTTTTCCGACAAAAATCCTAAGATCATATACATTGCAAAATTCAGAAATTGCTTCGCTCTCTTATCTGTCAACTATATTCCACTCTTGATTAGAAATATGAAATGTATTACTGACCTATTCAACGCCACTTACTCCTAAATAAAGTTTACTAGGAAAAATTTATCACATTAAAAAAGGATTTGTGAGTTTGTGGAAGAAGTGTTCTTAGAGATGGAAGTGCACATATGGAATGCATGAAGCAATGAGTATGTACAAATAGAGAAAGATGTTAAAGAGACACCTGCATTTTGTATCTTTGGCATAACACTTTTGCATTTTCCACATCTTTCGACAACATCACACGGAAGGTGCCCTGCACTCGGTAGATTGCAACTAGAAATCAACTTAAGTTATGATAACAAAATTAAAAAATATGAATCATCAAATGTTTAAAAGAAAAACCAAATGCTTGAAGTTTTAAGAATACCATACCTCAAAAGTATGTATGATTCCTGCAATCTATGATCCTTATTGTGTTGTCACAGTTAAATTAATTATTTATCCATTTTGGATTTTGAAGTAGAACGAACAAACAAATGTATCATTCTAACCTATGAGAAATAGATAAATTTTACAAAAACTTGATATATTACGTTAATAATTTCCAGTGAAGTTCTTTGCTCTAAAACAAAATACATAGCTTATGTAGGATTATAATCACAGAAAGTGTAGTTAAACATCAACTACATCATTATCACTCGAGTATGAATGTGAAATATGAACATGACGACATTGTTGATTAGGAAAATTTGTCCAAATAATATCAATAATCATCTTATTGCAAGAAATGCAATTTATTATTACTTCTTGTAATCATTCTGAGTGCATGTACTTTAGGAATTATTTACTTTTTTGCTATTTGAATTGAAATCTCCAATAACTATAATCGTCTAATCAATAAATACACACACACACACACACACACACAATTGCTTCAATAACTGTTGGAATAGACACAAGTGGCACAACGTATACATTTATTATGCATATTTAGTATCGTAAATAGACCTTTGACAAAACATGTTCAATTATATTATTGCAAACGTTCTTGGTAGATATGATCTCTATGTTTTCTTCTATGCAAGTAAGTACTCCGTGAACACAATTTGATATGTTGAAATTGAATTTGCAAAATTCATTATTTGAAGGCAGAAAGTTTAGATGTGTTTCTTGGATATAAAGCATCATAGCACTCATTAGATCTTCATCATGTATAAATCATTGACATGAGCATGTAGACTTTGTGTATTCAAAATTGCAATCATTAGAGTATTTGCATTTTCTATTGGCTTGTGTATGTATTCTGGTGTCCACGAGTCTTGAGTTCTTAAGTGTTTCATTTCTTATAATATTTATTATTCACACAAAAATTCTTTTGTGTTAGCTTCTAAAGAAGATACAACGATTCCATGGTTCTAACACATGACAATGTTGTGTACACTAGTACATGTGTCAATAAACCACTTGGATTCAATGCAAATCCATCCAACGTTAAACCTTGCAATCAATGAATTTTTCAAGCAAAAGTTAATTGTATCAGAAATTATTTTTTGCACTATAGTTTTAGAGCTCTTGCTATGACATGCAAATGGTTTTGAAACACATAATATTAGAGTCCAATTCAATAAAATATTTTCGTTATAAAGTTCATAATACTTGTTTCTTTGCAATTACTAGTACCTAGATTTACCAAATCTATCCATATTACATCAACATTTTCCTATTTTTGGTATATTTTTGCATATTCCATCTGCACCATTAACAAGGCCATCCTTTGTATTATAGTTTCTTGCATATATCTCAATGAGAACATTGCATTTGATAAGGATTCTTAGTGGTAATCTCATTGTTTTCTCATATGATACATAGCCTATTTCCTTACTTTCATATTCGTCAATCACATCAAGAACTATTAGTTATTCCTTTACATGTAACAACATTTTATTGTTATGCATATATACATCCTTGTTCTTGTAAAATAGATATGGAAACAAAGGATCTAGTAGAGCAGGTCTATAGAAATTATTGTTTATATATTCTATTTCGTCATCAGATTGTTGATTCACTTGCATTTTGTTAAGGATTTCAACGATTTTTTTTGTCTTTTTGACACATTGTGGTATGTAATTCATTGCATTTTACTTTCTCCTTCTAGAAATTGTATGTTGTTTTTTCCTTTTCTAAAATTGGTTGCTCAAAAAGTAGAGAATATTTGATCACTTGCGCTTGAAATAAGTCACCCTAAAATATTATTACAATATTTCCAAAATAAGCTAAAGGAGTATGCTTTATTTCCCATAAACATTTGTCAAGTTGGTATAATATTTTTGCACCTATCAAAGATGCTTCATCAATAAGCATCACATGAAGTTGTTCTCAATGTTTTGTCAATGTGTCTAACTTTCCACCTTTAAGTGAAAGACATCATGATTTGTTAAATGGAAAATGAAATATAAAATGCAACGTTATACCACCTGCATTGAACATTGCCTTCCTTGTATATGTTGTTACTATTCCTTTTAGCCGAGATGGATCACACTCCAATATGTTGTTGCACATGAAAAATAGAGATTGGGATAATGTTATTACAATAAAAAAAATCCAACACCTGTACCACTTGTTACAAATACGTACAATCATTGATCTAGATTTTATTTTTATTTTGCTATCAATATGCCAGCACCCCCGAAGCTAAAAACAGATGTAAAATTTCTTTGTAAAAGTATAGTAATTTCTAGTCAATCTGGGCCGTTCATTAGGCGGATGATCTGACGGTAGAAGTTATGTTTAGTTTAGGGTTTTTTGCCCTAGAAGGCAACCCCTCGCTATATATGAGGGAATTGTATTGCATCTATGGATATCTGTATTCTGAGTGAGGAAAAGGGAGGAGATTGAGAGCGAAGAGGGAGTTACAGCGGACCTGTTGTAGGTTGTATCTCTTCAATTTGCTGGATAATATAATAAAAGAAGGACTGGCTGTTTCTCCGTGAACGTAGCCCAAACTGGATGAACAACATATATTTGTGTCTCTCTTGTTTTATGCTTTTTATATGTTTATATTTCTACAATATTTTATGTGTTGCATTGCTCTCTAATATATAATTTTTGAACAGTAATCACATTCTCTTATACCCAATTTATATAACAAAAAAAAAACTATAAAATGTATATGTCTCATCATGTTTCATATTTTCTAGTGCATCAAATATTATCCTTGCATTCACTTTTGTTCTTGCATTGTTGAATTCTAGAGGTTCAATTATTTGTGTATTTCGCATTGGTGGAATTGGAAAATTGAACATGCAATGCATCAGTTTTCCTTTCGTACAAGTTTTTGTATGACGATGATGTTGAATAGTTTTCATATTTCCATGTAGTTTACTTGAATCACAATAGAATTACTTGTCAATGAAACTTCCAATTTCAATGTTCTTACTTTTTCCATAGATAGGAGCATTTTTTATCCATAGCAATCCATGTTCATGTTGGTTACCGTGAATTTGGAATTTTGTTTCAAAGAAATAGTCAATGACATCACCAAAGTGCTTGGAATCATGCAAAATTAACTTGTGCAAACCATTCATCCTACTCTTATAATATCACACACAAGTAACAAGGTCATTTCTAATCAAGGTATCAATATCATCTTCCTCTACTTCATTTTTGTGGTTCGGGGATGTTCGTTTTTGTCCAAGATCCATATACCCAATGTTCAACGCCATAATTTCTTTTAAGTTTGCTTTTGTTCTAACATCTTTAGTTGTTAAGGTTTTTTTTTTCATTTTAACTATCATTTTCTTATTTGAATCCAAACACAAATGAATACTTGGTTGAGGATAATTCACATTGTTTTGTAAAACAAATTCGTTATACAATACACAAAACATTATCTTGATGCAAAACTTCCCATCGAGTAATATCGTGGCATGTAAAGTTTTTTGTAACAATATATGATCAATTTTTCCCCTAAAACAATGTCAAAAAGCTTATCTCTTCTGAATATCTACCTTTGAATGTGCCTACAAACCTATAGCTTGTTGAGAAATCTAGGGGCAACAAGTGTAGGTGGTTTTTCGTACTTGATAACTAATTGTGATGTATTTTACTTTACTTGATTAGATTCTTCATTTTGCTTGTTATTATTAGTGTTCCTCTATCATCAGCTAGCTATCAAAAACAAAATAAAAATGAGACAATAGGAGACAAAATGTAGGCTATCAGTCAGGGCCAAAACCTCGCCAATCTTGAGAGGAAAACCCAAACAAATTCTTCTTCTTATAGAAACTTCAATTTACGAATTCCAAGACCTTTACCTTTGACCAAGGACCCTCCAAGACCATGTCAACCTTATCTTTGATATTTGTGAATTTGATCCTGCAATTGCAAGTTTGACCTTGAATTACTTTGACCCTGCTACTAGAATTCGATTCTGCAACACTAAAATTTCAGATCTGCAATATGTGACTGCAATTCGTACTGCAGAAACCCTCAATTAGTTATATGATGGACAAGATATCTTCCTTCCTCCTTCGCTTGGATAGGTTTCTTCCTCACCAATTCGGCTTGAAAAATTGACCTTCTCTTGCTAGATTTCAACCTCCTATGGTAGCTGTAATAGTTTGGTCTAGTATGAAACAAGGAGATTCCCTAGCCCTTCGCACATGTGAGAGTTTTGATCCAAAATAGGCTCAAACAATTCAATTCTTACTTATTTTCACTTCACTTGGATATTAAGCTTCTTCTTGTCCCTTGATAAAACTCTCTTGTGCTTGAGTGAGCGTTCTTAAAATGAGGTCGATGGCTCTATATATAGGCTTCTTGACACATCCTTTTAGGACAATTTATAGTGTCCTTAGGCTGACTTATTGCTCCATGAGGCAAGATTGATGCTTGCACATTTGACATTGTCTTGGAGGGACTTTTGACTCTAATTTGACTCAAATAAATTCTTTTTATAATATGTAACATGCCTAAATGGATCATTCATACATGACAATACTCATAAGCCCTAGAAGCTCGCAATGGTAGTTTGACCTATAAAATAAATTACTCTTGAGCATGAAATCCATGCCTAAAAGCTCACAATAATAAATTTATTTCTCTCTTTTCGTTCAATACATAAAAATCTTGATTACATCTGTCAGTATGAAAACCAAACCTAGTTACATATTTCAACACTCCCTCTTAACTAGGGAGCTATTCATAATTCATAATTCATACAAGGTACTTGGACAGTCTCAATCTGAAGAATTCTCATAATAAGAGTTGGAATGGTAACCCATTTGTACAACATCATACCATCCAGGATTGTCATGTAGCAATGCCTTGACTAACAACTCTATCTCTCCACAAGATTAGAGAACAATGTTGGCTAGACCAATGATTTAAAGACACCTTCATCATTGTCTCTTCAGGAGCACACCCCACCAAAGTGTTCATAGAGTATGTCCTTACATGAATCTTCTTGTCTTGGATTCCTAATCATCAAGGAATATTGGTCCTGTATGAATACTCTTATCTTGGATGCCCTACCACATCCTCAGAGAGTCTCAAATGCCAAATGCCTACCCAATCCTCCATTATTTATTCCCAATTGAAGACAATAATGATGTGTCTATCTCTTCCTCTTAACTAGGGGGGGATAGACCCATTCCAATGAAGTAATGTACCCATTATATAAAGGATTGTACCCAAGCTACTTTTTAACCACGGACTTGCTTCCAACAACTTTCTACTCTAGGTGGAGATCATGGGACTTTCAACTGCTTGTAGAGATACTTCTTTCAATGTCATGAGATTCATCTTTAAAAATTATGGAGCCTTCTTCCTTTTCTATGGCACAGGCCATCCATCACTCTCCTCAATTTCCTTCATACAAATACCTCTTCCACATCATGTTTCCTTAAGGATATTCCATCCCACCATATGAGTCCTAGTTGTAGGTGACATCTAGAGCTCCTTTTAGGCAGTCTTGCATTAACCCATCCAAATGTTGTTCAAAAATAAAAATAAAATGAACATCAAATCAAAATTACCTTTTATGATGGCCTTTCATCATGACATCTTGCTTGCTTGCAACATCCTGCACACTCAAAGATGTATCTCCAAAACTTCATATGTCAAGGGTCTCCTTTCTTTACGGGCTTTATCATAGTCTTCTTTTCCATGGAGATGTCATCATCAATTATTCTAGTTAACTCCTTGTAGTTTCATATTTCATGATTTGTTATTACTCTCTTCACATATTGCTTCCCAGTAACTTCTATCCATTGCTCCTTAATCTTTTTCAACCACCTAATGTTGAGTAGGTAAATACTCTCTTCGCATATAGATGATTCCTCTAGTCCAATGAGTGAGTCTAGCAACAAACGAGACAACCTACAAGACACTCCCTTATTGAATATTTTGATCACTTGCTCCTCAGGCTCAGCCCTTGCTGCTCTTAGCGTTTGAATACCTGCATAAGAGGCCAAAGATATGACAAAGCATAAAAGTGCAACAAGCATAATCAAATTTAATCCACTTAACAGATCAAGGAGCATTAAGATAAATAAAGCACTCACACAGGCATTTATGGAAAATGAACTAACATTTGTATATATTAATAAACAAAAGAGGAAGCCTACAACCCATGCCTTGATGTTAGTATCCCTCCTTCTGTGAATGTCCAAGTCCAAGCTCAAGCTCTCCAAGCACTCCTTCTCCAAGCCAAAGTGAATAGCATGTAGGCACTATCTCAGTATAAGGGTCCAAATAATCAGAGACCAAACATTTGGGAATGGAGGGGGATGAATTTATAGGCAGGGAAAGGGAGTTAAGATCTTACCAAAGATAGGAGAAGATCCTCATCTCAAGGAGGAAGCTCATAGGGATAAGATCAAAGCGTAATATTGGGAGAATCCGACCACATCCACAACAAACATCATCCAGTTCGTCGTTATGGAATCCTCTAGATCACGAAACTTCTCCTCCACTTTGGTAAAACTTTCCATTTAGGGTTCAGATCAAGTATCCAAGCAAAAGAAACTCTGGCAATTCGAGGCTCATATGGTGCAACCTGTCATCAGCATGAGAGGGCAGTGTTAGAGTCACGTTGCCCCAGAAATTAGGGTTTTGATCTCATTTTTCTTAGGAAAGGCTCAAGGCAACTTTTCATTATCTCTTTAGGGAGGATCTAGAATGCATATTAGGATGGGTACACTGCATATTTGTCAATTTTTTGGCACTTCGGGGTATGACATAGGGAAGTGTAGGAGGTGTGACAAAATACTGTGTAACGGATGCACCCTAAAGTATGAAGGTAGAACAAGGAGTAATGGCTGAGATGCTTTATGAGTGAGTGCAAGGACTAGAACAAACACCATTAGGAGCTTGCAAATCAAGGATGCATATACATGTACATATCTGATACCTCTGTCATATATATCAAAACATGAATCCACAGTATAGACGTAGCCATGCGGATAGAAAGGACCATGTGAAAATATCCACAATATGGGTGCAGCGATCTGAATGGAAGTCTAAGATCCATGATATTGACGCAACCACCTGATATAGAAGGATCATCATCATCATAGATATAAGGTCCAACAGTATGGTCACATCCATCCATATAGAGGAAACATGTATACAATCATGAAGAATATATAACTCCACGTAGCCTAAGCTATATCAGACAAAAATAAGGTCTTTTGCTCCATCCCAACCTGATCAAAGTACGAATTCTAACATGAAAATGAATGTGTCAAAGTCAAACATGCTAGAAATCCACCTAATTATGGGCCAACTATGTGAACCATTAATAGGCATGAGAGAAACCACTAATAATGACGATAGCTCTCAAGGTATGACAATACAATCTGTGAATGTGAAAATGAAGTTGAAGTTGAACACTCGTGGAATCATCCAATCGAAGGCCAATGATGAAAACTTGTCATCGAATGTGAAGAAATTTCCATTAAGGCATGCAAGCTCTAAGGTATTGAAAGGAAGTTTCTAAGCAATCTTTCTGGATAATGAGTTGAAGTCGATAAGAAATGACCCATCGAAGGAGGGCCATAATGATTCCCTCGTCATCGACATGAAATAAGGAATAAAGTGGAATAAACGAATATGATCCAGGATTGTGGCAAAAGGTCAGAAAATTTATAAGTAGTAAACTGCAGATAGGACTTCTCTTGAACATATCGGCGACACGACTCTGGAGTGTGGCAATATTTAACTCAACATTGAACCAAGGTTCATGAAGACAAAGTGGAATAGTTAGATGAGAGGCAAAATGGATCACCCAAATCTAGAAGGACAAGTGACTGAGTGAGGATATCCCAAACCCGACATGAGAAACAAATGAGTGCCATGTTCAAAAGCAACATGCTGCCTATACAAGAGATGTTTCAGTTTCACTTTTTTCCCCACTATTTCTAGGGAGTACCCTAATTATTTTTAATCACAATCTTGAAGGGGATATCATATGCTTGTTTTATAAGTTCATTCTTCGAATGAATCCATCCTAGTAAGTTTTATGAGTCCTAGGAAGGAGAAAATCGGTCTCGTCATGGTGACAAGTCTTTCGTCATTTATTTTTATGAGTCCGATGGAAGAGTAACTTGGTGTCTTTTTCATATTTACAGAGTTTGAAAAAGAGACGAGAAAGAAAACTCCATTAGGTCCCTTTTCATAATTTGTCTCTCGAAACCGAAAATGTAGAAAACAATATTCGAGAGAACCTCTTGACCATGTCGACCAAGGTGTTCCTTTTTCGTAAATAGTCAATCCCAGCCTGAAAAAGGGGTAAACGTATACTGAGACGACATCAATTCATTTAATTTAATGATTTCAAAAAGACAAGTACTCAACGATCTTTCATCTTTCAAGAATAAAAAAAGAGCTTAAAGATGACTCCAGGGGTGTTCCTTTTTCATTTATTTTTCATGAGCCTGAAAAAAAGGTAAAACAAAACTCATTGAATTGGTCAAGAATGATCACTGTTACCACCAAAAGTTCTTGTAACTGCACAAACACAACCACACATCATTGATATCGAGAAAAAAAATATAATGGTAAAAATGTATTTGAAAACTTATAAAAAAAAAAAAAAAAAAAGTATAAACATTTTACCATTTCACTTTGTGTAATTTGGAGACTGCATTTTACCCTATTTTTCCTGATTCTTCAAGCAATCAGTGTGGCAAATCCAAGACACCATTTCGTTAACTGCCATTTGCAAGTAAGATATCTTCCCTTTCTCTTGTTTTTCATACCATTTTTTATGCCATTTAATACAAGTTTTGGTTGTTTAAGAGGAGGTTTTTCATTTTTATTATCGGGGGCGATCAACGCAAGTCTGATCATCGTATCCATGTTGATCACCCCATAGCCCAAAATACTATTGCGCTACCAATGCAGAAAAAAATTCGAATAGTCGTGTTGGGCACAGAGCAAAAAATAAAACAAGAAATACTCTATCTTAATCAGTTTTTCTAAAATTTTAATCCAATTAAAGACTTCTAAATATTATTTATGGATATTTGTATGATATTTCAATGAATATGGCCATCGAATCGAAAGAGAGAGGCCACGAGGCGAAAGACCACTAGGCTTCTCAAAGCACAACGTTTATTAACACTTTCAGGGACTGTGGATTGCTTAAGTTCTTTTAGATCCCAGCACTCAGAGCTCAAAATGAGTTGCTAGAGTATCTCATAGGATTATGGGATGTCGGTCACGAGATCTTCACTATTGGAGATCAAGAACTTGAAATAGAGCTATCTGACATCTATTTCATCACTGGATTGTCCAAGAGAGAGAGAGGATCCACCTCTCCGGAGCTCGTATTGGAGGAGAGATCACTAGCACACAGATTAGAAGGCATTGCTCGGATGCAGAAACAACCATGAGTGGAAAGGTTGAGATAAAAACCATCAACAACCTACCCTTGAGGACTATTTTGCATACCATGGCCTGTGTAGCTGGGGCTCAAGGATTGCATGAGGCAACAAAATCTCAGTTCCAATACACAGTGGACTGTCTCACACCAACTGTATTTAATTGGTGCAAAGGATTGTCGGTTAACATGAAAAGACAGTTAACCAAGTGCAAAACAGGTCGTTTGAAGCAGTTTGGGTATGGATCAATCTTAGTCACATTATTCTTGGAGCATGTTCCTATTTTTCATTACCAGTGGATAGAGGTGGACGATCCAACTCTGAGAGATCTGAGATTACTCAGATGGGGTGAAATTATGCCTCGAGCTGGAGGAGGTCAACTGATGCATTTCCCTCCAATGTTGTTTGGTTGGTTACATTAACAGTTGATCGTAGTAGATGACTATGCCTATGTAGGCACAGACTTCAGAGGAGACCCAAATCTTCCTCTACCACCTGGTGCACACTGGACTGATGCAGGTAAAAACTTTTTTTTTGTTTGGAATTTTTCAAGTTTTGTGATTTTTTTGAAGTGTATTTGAGAGTTTACTTATGATAATTTTGCAGATATGGTACCAGAAAGACCTCCCGGAATGTCTTTGATAGCTTGGCAAGTAGCATGCCAAATAGAGGAAGAAGCTCTGTATACGGAAGGAGTAGACCCTGTAATGGAGATGGAGTGAAACCTGGAAGCCCTTACTCGGGGTATTCCAAAGTACACTACTATAGATAACGTGTCATTGCGGTACCAGAGGCACACAGTGGGAGTATCCGCGAGACTTCGTCAGTTGTTAAGTCAAGTGATTAGAGTTGTTTCATGCTATCATGAGCATCATGTGGGCAGATAGCCTATTCCTAGTCGTATTATTTGCGTTGTTGTAGGATTTTAAAGCCATGTGCCTCAACACACTATTTTGTGATATTTTGACATAACAAACTTTGACAGAATTGATATATATATACACACACAAATATGCATGTTTCTATTGTTTACTTATGTGTTCATATATCATGATGATGTGTTCAGCTTTTTACAATTGACACAAATTTCTATCTAAAACATAATTTGCCAATGCATTTGTTAACATATTCAAATTTCGTGGAATGTGTTGATATGTAACGTCACCAAAGTTTCTTTCCAGTAATCGAACACGTAGATACATGTGCAAAATTTGTGGATTTCTTACTGAATAGTGACCATTTAATTGTAGCACAACCAATTGTGAACCTACCTTAACAACCAAATTTCTTATTACAAGAGCAACTACTTGTAATAACAGTTCGATAACTACACTGTATTCGACAATATTATTAGTTGTTCATCCCAGGCAGATACATCGTTAATTGATCAACTCACCATTAGGGGCGAAGAGTGCCCAAGCTGCGAAAGTTAAGTTTTGTGTGCCATGACAAGCACCATCAAAAAAACTAACATAATGGTTTGATGACATCTGCGAACCAAGTGGAACACAAGGTAAGCAGAGGAAACATGTATACAAAGAAAACAATCAAAACCAAAAATCAAATTTCACAATAATAAATTCCCACACTAATGTACAAAAGTAATAACACAGAAATCATGCATAATGCTTTTTCAGATAAAGCCCATTGCAGGGCTATGTTAACGCATTACCTTTGTAGTCAACCAACTCAAAGGCACCTTTTTGCAAAACATGTTTAACAATGTATGGCCCATGCCACATAGGTTCGAACTTCCCAGCTCCAAACTTATCGTTGGCTTGGTCATACAACAAGACCAAGTCACCTTCAGTGAAAACTCATGGAGAAACAGTTTGATCATAATGAGCTTTAACTCATTTTTCTATGATTTGATAACCATCGCAACAAAACGATGGGTTTCATCAAGTCTCTCGAGATAAAGTAAACGTTCCTCTTTAGGTGAGGTATCGGGGAGTAATTCAATAACTAGTTTTAACGAAGGAATCTCACACTTTATAAGGATTATCGCCTCTAAACCATATACCAACTGGAATGGAGTGAAACTAGTGGCTATCTTAGCCGAGGTTTGGTAAGCCCAAAGAGTCGAAAACATCATCAGATGTCAATCTTTTTTATGCTTTCCAATGGTACATTGAAGCATAGTAACTAAGACTTTATTAATCGCTTCAACTTGGCCATTGGCCTTTGGGTAATAAGGATTTGATTTGTCGTGATGTAGACCCAACTGAGCAGTAAGCTCTACCATCATGTACTGAAGAAAATGGGATCTGTGATCAGTGACAATGGCTTAAGGGGCACCAAAACGGGCTATGACATGGTTAAAGAGGAACTGAGCAACAGTTGTACCATCAATAGTATATGTGGGCATTGCCTAGGCCCATTTAGTAAAATAGTCCACAACGACAATGATATAGCCATGCCCCCAAGCCGAGCGAGGGTTACAGATCATCAAATCAAGTCCCCATTTAGCGAATGGGCCTATGATAACAACTGGGTGTAAGGTTGTTGCGAGGTGCACTGTTTATGATTATATATCTGACATTCATGGCACTTTTGAACTACCAAAATGCAATATTTTAAGATAGAAGGACATAAATAACTGACACGAAGGATTTTCTGAGCAGTGGCATAGCCTGAAATGTGACCACCACATGCTTTAAAGTGGTAGTCATTTAGGACTCGTTCATCCTTTTCAAGTGTTAAACATCTGCGAAGAACAAAATCAACACCAACTTGGTACAACGTATCACTAATAATCTGATAAGGTTGAGACTGATGCAGATGCAACGACAGTCAGACCGAGACAACTCAAATCAGAAAGTCTAGGTTTAAAGATAAATAATAATATATGTGTACCATGGGTCAAGAGTACTAATGAGAAACAAGGTTTCATCAGGAATTTGCTCAGTAAAATTAGTGGAGGTGTTTACAGAAGGAATGGCGTAGATCAATTCGGCAAAAACTAGTGATTTCTTTGATTTGGTGTTAGTAAACCTCGAATCAAACTCTTTCAGGATAACAATCCATTTAGAGTATTTTCCCCCAAGCAACTGACAGGTCAGAATATAAGTCATGGGGTTACAATCAGAAATCACTCTGGTCTTCCGTAGAAGAATATAATGGCGAAATAGTCTAACAACATGGACCGTTACCAAGGCGAGCTTCTCGACATGAGCATATCGATTTTTTGTGTCAATAATATTTCGACTCAAATAATAAACCACAGGTTCATTACTTTCGTCATTGTCCTAGACTAGTACCATGGTAATGGTACTGTCAGTCGCAACCAAGTACAAGAAATAATCGTGGTAGTAATCAGGGGGTGTTACAAGTCTATTTGGGCACATCACTACCGATGATCAAATCAGTGTAAATAGGGTCTATCAAACTCTAATCCAGTTTCTACATGCCCTAGACATGCCACCTCATTGAGTGCTTTCATCCATGAGAGTTTCATGAGTTCAAACCTTGCTGAAGTGCTTCCTTGGGTCACCAGCACACCCCTGATCAAGGGTAAGTGCTCTGCAGATTAGGTAGCCCCATTCAAGGTTGTGTTGCAGAGCACCTAAGCACACTCAAGCCTGCACTAGGTGATAATCCTCGAAATTGTCATTGGCTCCTGAGTATATTCCTCCTTTCTAGAGCCTTCTAGAAGGAACCCAACTCTTATCCTATCAAGATGAGCTCAACTTAGGATAGCCTTGGATCATCTAATCCTCTATCCTCTCATCCCTTTGAACATGGAAAATAATCATCCAATTATGGAAAACCATTCAATGCCATATTAACGACAAAACCACTTACATTCATCTATAAATTGGCCTCCCATTATAGAGCTAAAGAGCTTGGATATTATAGAGAAATATTGTTGGTTTAGAGACTTGAAATCATTGTCAAAGTAATGTTATGTTGTTGGATTGATGTTGTTATTGGTGTGATGAGGGCTTGGACTAAGTTCGATGAGTGACACGAGATCAAACCACATTGGGTGTAACTTCTCCTTCTATCAATCAATAAAGTTGTTTGTTCCTTTTCCAATACTTTTGTCTATATCTATGATGAATGTATGTTGAGATGTTTTCGAGTCCATTCGTTTACAAAAAATAGATCATATGTTCTGATTGTTTTCATCTTTTGTTTATATTGGTAGGTATCAATTGAGCGAATTCAGTTTTTGCGGAAGTGATGCTAGCAACTCAAAGGAGATCAAAGGAAGCCAAGGATCACATGTAGGTTCTTTTATCTTATATGTTTATTGTAGGAAAAGGTTAAACATCTTTACTTCAGTTGTTTTACGTGTAAATAACCACTTAGGGAAGATATACTTATCCGTAGGTATAAATTCAGTATAACAAATTAACGACTCCACTGAGGAGCGACCATCATTCCTAGTATTTATCCCTTGTCTTAGCAACACCAGTAGACTTTGCTTGAGTTCATTTACCTATAATCAATGATTTTGAAGCTTGTTTGGTCAAAATGTGTGCTTATTTGTGTGTTGATAGTGCTCTCTGGCATCAACGCATTGTTGTTCTTGACATAATGCGTTGCAGAGCAGCCTTAGCCTAGAGACAGTGCTCTGCAACACATTGTCTCCCACTCAGGGCTGTGTTGGTCCTTGTCAAGCCAAAAACACATCATTTTTCTTGATTTTCTCCAAACTATTCCACATCTTGTTTGCTAAATGGCCAATGTTTCTCTGTCCTTGAAGTCCAAATTAGCATTTCTTTTCCATGCCCACTTTGGCTTTGTTTGTTCAATGTTTCTTTATGTTTTCTTTATCATTGTCGAAACAATCGCAAATTTAGCTTACATTGATTAGTCATTACTTTTCTGAAAAAGAATTGTCGTAAAGTCTTCATTTCTTTGAAAAATTAATTGTCGTAAAGTCTTTGTTTCTTGTGAAAAGCATTGATTGATTGTTTGTGCATTTAGTTTCTTTATGTTCATCTAAAAATTAAAGGAATGAAAAGAAAAATATGCATAATGCATTTAGAAGTTTGTGTGTGCTTGTAGGAATGGTATAGGGAAAGTTGCATTAGATGTGCTCTATGCTTTTTGTTAGAGATTCTGATTTCTCTATCCCTTTTAGTTATAGTTTTCATTGTTTAAATCAAATGAAAAGAATGTTTCCCATCTTAGTTGCATTCTAGGAGTTTTAGAAACATCATGCAGTGAACTTGAAAGGCAAACTTTTAAACTAGATCAACTAAAATTTATCTCAATTAACCTAATGGAGCATTGTAACTTAACGCATAACATTTAGAGGTCTAGGGTAGAAACGTGTTCCGACGTCGTTAAACATAGCAGCTGTCGCTAACGGTTTGTGATACATTCCGAGTGCGATACCTCATTCCACGTACGTAAGTATATCATAGCTCGCCACGTACTTTCGGGTATATCGGGTTGTGTTATAGTCCAAAAAGTATAAGGGAATGCTCTCACTGTGCAGTTTCACATTAGACAACGCTAATATGGATTGGGCCTCCATGTAATTTCAGGTATATTTAGGAGGAATACATTAGATTGCTATTCATCCATAGGTAACCGAGTCAACCACCTTGTATATTGTGATACACTAAAAACAACATTCGGGGAGATTACCTACACGTATGTTAAGTCATTGGCTCCTCCAAGGCGATATATTGCAGTTCACAATTACTTGGTAATTATTTTGCCTAGATTACCCTCTTTTTGTTTTTTGTTTTTGTTTTTTTATATAATAAAATCAATTAGCAATCATGGAAGAAAATCAAACTTTACCCCGTCATTCACGTAGGACAGCGAGTAAACTGCCTTTACCACCTGAAGCTACAACTAGTCGACGAAAGCGGTCTTGTTTAACTGAGTCCTATACATCACAAACTTCTGGTTCTTCATATGATTTACCAGAGTCACCTATACTAGTACGTATTGTGATTCCAGTTACTCCTACTATTACTATTTTATCTGCTACTGAAGTGGAACCTTTACAATTACCTAAGGACACCATTGAAAGTGAACTTAGTAAAACGGTAACTGAATTTGTCCAACAAGAAGTTGATCCTCAACGAGAAGTTGTTCAAGAAATTCATTCTGAACTCGTTGTTCTTTTACCAGAACACTTGGACCCTGAAGTTGAACAACCAAAAGTTGTTCCCGTACTGGAAGACGATCGAGCGGTTTATCCTCAGACATCTATAACTGTTGAGACTTCTCCTTTACCGCAGAGTCAAACACCGGAAATTTATTACAGACCTAATGGTGAAATCCTTCCACCCGGTTTGATTGTTATTGAAGAGGAATTTGAAGAAGAAACTTCACGTAGAATTCCACCATGTTTTGGACCATAGTTTTATCTTTATCCTTCTTTTCCTCGGTTAACTTATACTACTCCTCTTGATCTTGTTTACTTTCAAACTATCGTAGATTAATTAGGACATTTATTGGGTCATTTGACTATGGCTGAAACAACATCCAGGACTGTATCATCTGTTACATTTGCGACAACATCTACTGTCACTACTTCTTCAATGTTTACCACAACACCTGAGTCACATCTGTATGGTGGTCTGTCTGTCCCACTAGGTTACCAATCATTATTTGGAACTCACTCTGGTATTTCTTCTAGTCCATTGTCTTCATCTATGTCGTCCATAGGAATTTTACTTGGTTCTTCACTTACGGATACTGAACAGTTTGATCCATCAATTCAATATCAAGTTGGTCCATCTGGTTACTGTCCAATGTATCCACTTAACAGTGGATTACCTCCATATGGAGAACAATATGCCCAATCTGCTTCTTCTTCATATTCTGGGGGGCCACCATATGGTAGTATACTGTCATCTTTAGGTCCAACTTATTCTGGAATGATTATTTGTCAATGGAAGCCTACAATGCCTATTCAACCAAGGCTTGTGTATTCATCACAACCAATACAACTTGTTTCATCCATACCTACTACGTCTATCATTACGACTTTACCATAGCCGCAAGATCAATTGATTGTATCTCTACCTTTGTAAGTTGATCCTTCAACCTCTTACCCTCAAGTTTCAGGTCTATAGACTCAGTATTCTCAGGCCATTTTACAACAACTGTTTGTGTCTTAAATCCACCAACCTCAGGCCATTTTACCATTAACTGGGATGACTCAGATTTATACTAGTCCAATTTATCCACAACCTGGTCAAACTTATATTGGTGGGTAGCAACCGTTGTATAAAAAACCATTGTATCAACAACCATGGCAGCCACAATACCAACAACAATAATTCCAACAGTACTAAACTTATCCTAGACTTGTTCAACAAGCCTATGCTGGGTTTTGTCAACAACAAGCTTACCCAGGTTCTAGTCAACAAACCCATGCTAGTTTTTGTCAACAACAAATTTATCCTGGTTTCCAACAACAACATTATATTGGATATGTGCAACAAACCTACACCTATCAAGGTTGCCCTCAGCAAATTCCTTATGCTGGTATGCAAAGGCCTATTTTCCAGGAAATTCCATCTTACCCTGGCTACACTCAACCCGACCTAAATCGACAGTTGCCTTTTGTCGCAACACTTGAATTACCATATTTAAATTGGCTTACCAATGATCCCATTCTTTATTAAGCTTGGTGGTCAGTGATTCCACACAAATTCCCCTATGATATTCCTAAGTTTAAAGGAAACCCTGGAGAAGATCCTTCCAATCATGTTATGACTTTTCATTTATGGTGTTCATCCAACTCCCTAAATGATTATTCAGTAAGACTATGTCTTTTCCAGCAAACATTCACTAGTCTAGCTACAAAGTGGTATATTGAATTACCACGATCTTCATTTGACAACTTCATAGCCTTATCCACCACATTTTTAACCCATTTCCAGTTACCCATCAGATATGAAACTAGAACAGAATTGTTGACCAACTTTAAACAAATCACGGCTACTCACATTTCTGATCATATCCATGAATGGCGTCTTCATTGTTGAATGGTCAAAACTTTTGTTCCTAATCAACTTTTAGCCGAGTGGTTTATTAAATCCTTGTTTCCATCTATCACCGAGGATGTGGCTAAAGGAGGAGTTGTTACTAAAGAGAAAGTAATTGCTCATGCCCAATACTTAGACTTGATTTACACCCAGTCTGGCATGCTCTGTGATAAGATTCCAAATGCACCTAGACCAGATTTTACTGTTCCACCACCTCCATCCACTAAGGACTCTCATGTCAGTGGCAGTGTGATAGGTTCTTCAAGCAGTCAAAAAAAAAGTAGACCATCTATTCAAACACTTGTTATTTCAAATCAAACCTCTAATACACCTGATAATACACTTGCTTCCGAAATAAATGTCATGTCATCTGAAAAAAGGTATAAATGAAAACCAACCTGGAAGTAAGAAAAAGGGGAAAACTAAAAAGAAACAAAATTCTCCCCCTCAAAAGAAATCATCGGATTCCTCTTCTCCGGCTAGGAAACCTCATTACCCATGTTCAATTTGTAATGAGGATAACTTTACGCGAGATTGCCCTCACCGTTCTAAAGTCTCAAAACTTCTTAAGACTTCTAGTACATCCGTTGTGTTGATAGACCCTTTTCCAAACCTAGAGACTCATTTGGTTGCTACAGATCATGCTTCCACTTCCCAAGTTCTTATGCTCTCCGCCACTAGGCCTAAGATTGATGTTTTGGTAACTACACGAAGTAAATATTATGGTAATCCACTGTCATCGTCGAATAACTAGGCTATAGATCAACCCAATACTTCTACTTTGACTTCGTCTGACTCCATTCCACCACCCATTGTACCAGAGTTAACAATAAAACCACCTAAGGGAGTTGTTCATAAAACTACATTTAACCCTCGAGCTCGAGCAATGCAAAATTATAACACAGTAGAAGATTTGGTTCAGTCACCTTCTATTATGTTGACGCTTGAGGTGCTTCAAAATTGTCCCTCCCAAAAGCATGCTTTATTGTCAACAATTGGTGGAAGTGATCCAACGGATTCCAATCTCGTAGTTTTTAACCATGCGGGTTATACGCCACAATTACCAACACAGTTAGCATTCTTGATCCAAGTAAATTCTTTGAATCACCTCATTCACTGAACCGTTGTTGACGAAGGTGCATCTACTTGTATCATGTCAATAAATTGCTAGAAAACACTTGGCTCACCGCCTTTGTCACAATCACCTACGACGTTAAAATCTTTTGATGGTCGCACTTATACGCCTTGTGGAATTTTAAGTAACATGCAGATTGAACTAGGGGGCAAAACTGTAACTGTTGGTACCATTCCATGACCTCCTTTTTCCTCCTAAAACATATCATGTTCCTACCTCTTTCCATCATATATCTCTCAGATCCCTTGAAAATTGATTAGTTAATAGTCCTATAGTTATTAAATTGCATTAAAATTGATTTAGGAGTTTTATGTTAACGAATTAGGAATTTTTGGTAAAATGGCTACAGGAAGTTCCAACATCCTATAATTGGTTCATTGTTTGACATGCGGCATGACAGCTAGGCTAGAGCGAAGGGTAGGGATGAAAATCAAAATGTCCAAGCATGGACGAATACCTATCCTACAGTAGAATCGACCCTCCTACATGCGCGGTCAACGAAGGTCAAAGTATAGCATGTTGGCGACAAAGGAAACAACAACAAAGCATTCTAAATTGATTTAGTTTTGTTCCTTTTTAAAATCAGTTTAGGATAGAAACATTTTAAAAATCATGACATGATAAAAGCGGCAACAACCACATCATGAATGTACATTCGTTTTCGAAATGTAAGGGTTGTAAAAACATATGTAAACACAATTCTGAGTAGTCGGTAGTTGGTTATCGTTGTATCGTTTGAAAACAGAGTTTGAACTTAATATCAAAGACATAGTTGCAGTCACGATATTTTCCTTGTTGCGTTGATTTGATAATCGGTTGATCACAGTCCAGTATACCTCTGGAACACGGACGGGCCCTGCGTTAACTTGGTATACTGTCATTTCCTTTTTATTCGCAACTTAGGGTATTAAATGATATGCACAGTAATTAGAATTGGTTGTTGATTTCAATAGAATGCGTATGGTTTATGTTTATGATAGTGCTTGAATAGTTCATCACTGAGATCGTGAATCGTATCCTGTAAGGGATTCGATCCTTTGTTGTCTTTTAAAGCAATGTCATGAACTCTGTTATCATTTCAAAGTGTGCTTATGATTTCTGTATGTTTTTATCTTGCATGAATATTAGTGAATGCTGAGTATTTGCTGAACAAGTGTTTTATGCATAATGTCTCTGTAAGGAGATTGAAATCTTGGTTTGTAGTGATACACAGTGTTTTAATTTGGTAAATGAATTGAATGACAATGTTGTAATTAGGTAGATTAACTGAGTGACCTAAGTGTTTTGGTGATAGGTAACATACCTCAATATTTCGTAAAGAAGTCCTATGACCTACCATCATAACCACTTAGCTAATAATCCTTTATGTCTATATACTTTAGACGCATGCCTCTAAGTCTACGCATCCTGGTCGATAATAAATATAGCCTAATCTAGCACCCTAGACAGGACACTACATTTTGGCGATGTTGCCGGGGAGGCATACTTCAAGGATTTAAAAAGAAAAAAAATTCAATAAACAAAAATAAGCAAAAACACAGTTAGAAATCATATTCATTTATGCCTAGATTTAGAGACAGTCAGGGTAGATTCATAAAAACCCCCCACCATTCAAAAACTAACCCATCATCATCAGGAGCAGACTCTTTAGGGAATTCAACACCAGCTGAGGAAGTCATCATACAAGCATTAGAGGATAAACAAAAGTTAGGACAGAGACTTACTCTCATTGAAAGGCAAACTTTATTAACACATAAATCGCAGAAGAAGTACTTTCCTAGGTCTTCCACACAAGGAGAAAGTAGCACAGTGACCGAACAATCTTTATTTAATCTCCTCTTTAAAACAAGTGACACTGACACAGAGAAACCTATTAGAATGGATGAGGAAGGAGATGGATCAGTACCAAATCAAGGACATAGAGACGAAGAAGAGTCAACTTTTATGTTTCCTATACATGAACCATAAGAAGATGATGAGATCAAAATGAAGAACATACCTCCATCCATGCTACCAAACTTTTATGGTATGGCTTCAGAAGATCCAGACTCATTCTTGTTCGAGTTTGACATTGTATGTCGAATATATGGTTATACAAATGATGCCCATAGGCTTAGACTCTTCCCAGCGACATTAAAGGCATCAGCCTTAAGATGGTTCATGAGGCTTGGTGAGCATGCTATAGTTGATTGGGGCATGCAGGAAGAATAGTTCTAGAAATATTCACCTTCTATACGATCAAGATTCTAAGATGATATCTTTAGAATGAGCCAACAAGAGGATGAACCTAGCAGGAATACTTAGGAACGGTTTGTCTAAACTACAAATCCAACCCGACTATGCCTCTTGATCTGATCCGCCAACAATATTCTTGAAAGGCATCCGAGAGGAATACATGGATGATCTTAACTTGATGGGCAAAGGTGACATTTCTGATTTACCCTTTGAAGAAATCGCTGAGTTATGCGAAAAGTATTCAAGGAGCAAAGCTAAAATGGGAAAAAGAACCCTGTCATCCAAAGTCACAAAATCTGCCTCAGCAAGTGTCACAAGGGCTTAAATAGGGAATTTGTTAGAAGAGTTTAAAACAGATCTGTTAAGCATCCTAGGGAACCAAATTGACACTCTAAAAGCTAAAAAGAAACAAGAAGCTGAAGATCAGATAATGGCTATTTTCTGCCCAAAATGCCGGAAGAAACATGCATTAAAAGACTGCCCACTAGAAAACATCCAAGTTTGTGCTTTCTGTATTGAACATCATGATATATTTAACTGTCCTAAAGTTAAGGTTTTGCAGAACTGTAACATGGCAGCCAATGCAGAGATGGAAAACATGTATTACATGGGTGCAAAAAGACCATGGCAGCCAAGGCCAGCACCTCAAGGTATGTTCCCAAATCAAAAATTTGCAATTTCCTGTAAATTATCAAATGTATGCACAAAATTCATGGAATGTACCCATGCCATGGCAGCACCAAAACCACCCACAACAACAATGGAGACCATCTCAACAATACTCACAATCTTATCATACATATCCTCAATCATACCCACCATATTCACAACCATATCAACAATACCATCAGTCGTATTCATCACATTCTCAACCATATCAGTAGTATCCTCAGCAAGTTGTTTATCAGCCTCAACCTTCTCAACAAGCATTGTCTGCTCCTCCACCAATAAATCCACCACAACTACAATTTCTAGCTAACTCACAACCTTCCAGACCTACTCAAATTCCTGCTCAAACTGTCCCAAATCCAAATAATAGAGCAGAAAGGCCAGCCTACAATGTAGAAGAGGGAACCTCATATCCCACACTACCCTTGTAAAATATCAACTTGAGGTCTGGCAGGGTACTCCACAAAGATTCTCCAATAACAGATAAGCAAGAAGAAAACACAGAAAATGAAAATGAAATGACAAGTCAAAGAAAACCAAACGATGATACCAAAGATAAGCAGATGCAACCATTGCATCCACCTTTTCCAGACCGATTGGTCCAAATGAAACCTCCACTGTCTATACCACAGTTTGATGTCTTAGATGAACTCAAGAATGTCTACATAAAAATTCCGCTGCTGCAAGCTATAAAAGACATTCCCATATATACTAAAGCCATCAAAGACATGTGCCTCAAGAAGCCTGCTAGAAAAAGGATTGATCCTCAAACCATTCATGTTATAGGACATTTAGCAGGCCTTATGACCAATACCATCTCCATGGAAAAGTATGTTGATCATGGCATTCCCAAAGTGACCACCATCATTAACAACATACAAATTCCAAACACTTTGATAGATCTTGGGGCCGCAATCAATGTCATGACTCTTGAAACCATGAGAACACTCCAGCTTATAAATTTGCAACATACAACGATTGTTCTAGAACTAGCTGATAGGTCTAAAGTGATTCCTGAAGGGATTTTGGAAGACATAATTGTCTCACTGGACTCTTGGGAGTATCCAGTGGATTTCTTAGTTCTTCAACCCAAATCCAATTTAGGAGGGCACCCTCTCATCATTGGTAGACCATGGTTAGCGACTGCTGATGCATTCATAGGATGTCGATCGGGCAACATAATCATTTCAAGAGGGACGGAAAGAAAACAACTCACCCTTTATCCATCGGCACAATCACCAGCAGTAACACACAATTTGTGGCTTGATGATAAATTCAATGATAAAGAAGAAGTACAATCTATTTTTAGCATTGACCAAATCTATGATTTCTAAGAACAAAACAATAATGATTTGGTAGAGTTATTCCCTTCTCAACCTGATATTTCCAAAAATTTGAGAAACGACCAATATCGTGCTGCATATGTACTTTTAGCCCAAAATTTTCAGGAAACATGCACCATTCAATCTTTGCAAACCACATTTCACGACATTTTTCCAGTTCAATCCATCACCAACACATAGAGTTAGATCATAGAGATTAGTCCAGGGAAAACTATGAACATAGGCAATCATCTAGACTCATCCCAGCAAGAGAAATTGATTCGACTATTGAGAAAATACCAGAAAGCCTTTGCTTGGGACTACACCGATATGCATGGGATTCACCCTGACACATGCACTCACCATATTTACACGGATAGTACTATCAAACCAGTGAGGAAACCACAGAGAAGGATGAACCCCATGCTCCAAGATATTGTCAGAGAAGAATTGCAAAAACTATTGAGAGTTAATTTTATATATCCTTTTTCTGACAGTCAGTGGGTATCCCCATTGGTTATAGTGCCCAAGAAAAATGGTAAGTGGCACATTTGTGTTGATTACAGACAACTGAACAAAGCAATGCTCAAAGATTATTTCCCACTACCATTTATTGACCAAGTGTTAGACACCCTAGCTGGGAAATCATCATTTTCTTTTCTCGATGGTTTCAGTGGCTACAACCAGATCAAGATAGCCTCAGAAGACTAGGACAAAACCACATTCACCTGTCCTTGGGGCACTTATGCTTACAATGTTTTTCCGTTTGGACTTTGCAATGCTCCAGCTACATTTCAGAGAGCTGTATTAGCTATTTTCGC
>APFE031689979.1:126676-137506 GCA_000404065.3 Pinus taeda
AATTGGTTCATTGTTTGACATGTGGCATGACAGCTAGGCTAGAGCGAAGGGTAGGGATGAAAAGCAGAATGTCCAAGCATGGACGAATACCTATCCTACAGCAAAATCGACCCTCCTACATGCGCGGTCAACGAAGGTCAAAGTATAGCATGTTGGTGACAAAGGCAGCAACAGCAAAGCATTCTAAATTGATTTAGTTTTGTTCCTTTTTGAAATCAGTTTAGTATAGAAACATTTTTAAAAATCACGACATGGTAAAAGCGGCAACAGCCACATCATGAATGTACATTCGTTTTCGAAATGTAAGGGTTGTATAACCATATGAAAACACAGTTCTGTGTAGTCAATGGATTATCATTGTTTCGTTTGAAAACAGAGTTTGAATTTAATATCAAAGACTTAATTGCAGTCACGATCTTTTCCTTGTTGTGTTGATTTGATAATCGGTTGATCACAGTCCAGTATACCTCTGGAACACGGACGGGCCCTGCGTTAACTTGGTATACTGTTATTTTCTTTTCATTTGCAACTTAGGGTATTAAATGATATGCGCAGTGATTAGAATTGGTTGTTGATTTCAATAGAATGCTTATGGTTTATGTTTATGATCGTGCTTGAATAGTTCATCACTGAGATCGTGAATCGTATCCTGTAAGGGATTCGATCCTTTGTTGTCTTTTAAAGCAATGTCATGAACCCTGTTATCATTTCAAAGTATGCTTACGATTTCTGTATATTTTTATCTTGTATGAATGTTAGTGAATGCTGAGTATTTGCTGGACAGGGGTTTTATGCATAGTGTCTCTGTAAGGAGATTGAAATCTTGGTTTGCAGTGATACACAGTGTTTTAATTTGGTAGATGAATTGAATGACAGTGTTGTAATTAGGTAGATTAACTAAGTGACCTAAGTGTTTGGGTGATAGGTAACATACCTCAATATTCTGTAAAGAAGTCCTGTGACCTACCATCATAACCACTTAGCTAATAATCCTTTATGTCTATATACTTTAGACGCATGCCTCTAAGTCTACGCATCCTAGTCGATAATAAATATAGCCTAGTCTAGCACCCTAGACAGGACACTACAGTAACTGTTGAAGTTGAGTTCGTTGATGGACCCCTTGATTACAATATTTTACTAGGAAGACCATGGGTTTACACTATGGTTGTTGTGGTTTCGACATACTTTCATATGATCACTTTCCCTCATAAAGGCGAAATCACATTAATTGATCAACTTGCCTTCTTAGCCTCTAGTTCACAGGCAATTGGAAGTGTTCTGTTAGTTCACGGACCTCTGCTATCTCTTCAGAACATTGGAGTATTTCTCTTCAAAGATTCTTCCCTAATGGGCACCTTTTCACTACCGCACCATCACAAATGGCAAAAGTTGCAAAAGTTGAGACCTGTAACATGATATCTTCCACCTCATCTAACTCATGGAATATTTCCAATAATTTCGAAGTTGATATGCGTAATGAAACGATGCCACTAAGCCCAATTGAGCTCACATAGCAATCAATATTTTTGGCTTCCGCAGCAAATCCAAATCCATCCTTACCGATTGTATGGGTTGATCGTTCATTAGAATATGATACTTCCTCTGATCCTTTTTCATGCACACTTTCTATTAATGAAGCAATCATCTAATCAATGATGACAAAAGAAGAATCATGGGCAGATTATCATCATCGATCCCATCTTCCAAATCACATAGAAGATATTCCAAATGAACTAAATCACCCTTCAATCGATGATTTCCTTTCAAATTATGTATTTATAGACACAGTCAATTCCAAACGAAACTTATCAAGTATCGAAGAAACCATTTCTATCGATATTTCGACCAAACCTGGAACTGTAGAAAACATCCATGTTGGCAAATCTTGTTCTCCAATAGAACTTGAAACTTACCATGCTCTTTTTCATGAATTTATTGATATATTTGCTTGGTCATATGAGGAAATGCTATTGATTCTAGTATAGTGAAACACGAGATTAAAATGTATCCTGATGTCAAGCCGGTATGATACCGCCTCCATCCTGTTCAAACGAAGAAGCTGAAAAAAATTTATATGTTGGTTTCATGTACCCTGTTCCTCTTACTGATTGGGTTTCCAATAGTGTTCCTGTCATGAAAAAACAAGGAACAATACGAGTGTGTGTTGATTAAAGGGATGTTAATCATGCCTGTCCAAAAAACAGTTATCCCACTCCCTTTATCGACCAGATAATTGATGAATGTGCCGGATGTGAAATATTTTCATTTATGGATGGCTTTTCTGGCTACAATCAGATCAATATCTGCCCAAAAGACCAATCTAAAACTGCCTTTGTTTGTCCCTAGGGAACATTCGGATCTAGGAAACTCCCTTTTGGTTTGAAGAACGTTGGGCCAACTTTTCAGAGGGCAATGAATTATGCCTTCCACGACATCAAACACATTGTTCAACCATATCTAGATGACTTACCTCCTCATTCAGGGAAATGGGCTGATCACCTACAACATTTGAGAGCCATTTTTTACGATGTCGACACTGCAAAATTCGACTCAATCCACATAAATGTGTGGTTTGTGTTGTTTCTGGTCGTTTTCTTGGTTTCGTAGTGTCCAAAGAAGGAATTCAACTCGACCCCTTGAAGGTTAAGGCAATTCTTGATTTGCCTCCACCTTCCAATTTACTTCAGTTACAAAGACTCCAAGGGAAGGCTAACTTTCTAAGGAGATTAATTCCCAACTCTATCGAAATGGCTAAAGGACTTACTTGTCTTTTGAAAAAGGGAATTCCCTTCCATTGGGACCAGGTTGCGCAAGGTTCCTTTGATGCTCTCAAAGATACCCTTATTTGAGTGTCATTAATGTATTCCCCTAATTATCAGAATGACTATTTCCTGTATCTTGTCGCTGCATATACAAAAATTTATATGGTTTTAGTCCAAGAAGAATATGGGATTGAACATCTGATCTATTATTTGAGTCATAATCTCAATGATACGGAAGTTAAGTATTCTTATGTGGAGAAGCTAGCTTTGGCTTCCTTCAAGCTGTACAGAGATTTCGCCATTATATCCTACTCCGAAAGACCACTGTCATTTCATATTGCAACCCTATGAAATACATCTTGTCATGTCAATTGTTGGGGTTCAAATATTCAAAATGGATTGTCATTTTGCAGGAATTTGATTTGGAATTCATCAAATCCAAGTCAAATATAATTTTTTTGCCAAGCTTCTTTACGACCTTCCCTCTATGCCATCGACTCAACAACGAAACCATCAATTCCGGATGAGTCTCTATTTTTTATCTCATCATCTGACCCTTGGTATGGAGATATACTGATCTATCTCCAAACCCAAACTTTCTAGTATGATACCTCTCGCTTGCAAAAGCGACGTATTTGATATCAAGCCAATGATTATCTGATCATTAGTGACACCCTTTACCATCGTGGTATTGATACAATTTTTCGTAGGTGCCTCACACATGAGGAAACCGAGAAAGTTCTAAATGATTTCCATTCTTGGCTTGTGGTGGAAATTTATCTGGGTATGCTACCGCACAAAAAATTCTTCGTGCTAGTTACTTCTGGCCTACCATATTTAACAATTGCATTATTGTTGTCAGAAGTTGTCATGCATGCTAGAATTTTTACTGTAAAATTCGATTACCACCTGCACCACTGCATCCCGTCATCGTTGTTGGACCATTTGCAAAATGGAGCATTGATTTCATGACATGTAACCCTCACTTGGCCAGGGAGCATGGGTATATTATTGTCGTCATTGACTATTTTATGAAATGGGCTGAGGTGATGCTACATTAAACAACAGTGGTGAGACAGCTGCACTTTTTTTCTTCAACCATGTGGTTGCACGGTTTGGTATACCACAAGATGTAGTTACATATCATGGTACAAATTTTCGCAATCACATTATGACTGAATTAACTGCCAAGTTAGGACTCTCAGATGATAGTTTTACTCTTTATTATCCACAAGCTAATGGACAAGTTGAAGCCATCAAAAAATTCCTTAAGTGAATGCTTCAATGAACAGTAGGAGTTCCCAAACAAAACTGGCATTTGATCATGTACTCAGCTTTGTGGGCTTACCGAACCTCGATAAGAAATGCAACTGGATTCACACCTTTCAAATTGGTGTATGGTCTTGAGGCAATCTTTCCAATACAATGTGAGATTTCATCACTAAAACTCACAATTGACTTGTTACCTGACACTTCTGATGAGGGAGCACATTTCTTAGAACTCATACATCTAGATGAAACACGTCATGAAGCCGCATTGGCCAACGAAGCACATAAGAAATGAATTAAGGCGCAATATGACTACAATGTCAAACCTTGCATATTCTCATAAGGAGACCCGATCTTGCTTTATGATCAGGAAGCCGATAAATTAGGAACATGAAAATTTGAACCAGTATGGATGGACCCCTACATTGTCAAGCATGTTTTGGCAAAAGGGCGTTTATGAGTTGGTTGATTATGATGGAATTCCATTGTTGTAGCCCACAAACAGGTTGTATCTTAAGCATTACTATGCTTGATTGTACGTAGTAAAAACACTGAATATATGCTTTGATTGCACGTGTGTGTCACAATGTGACTTTTAGCGTTTTTATGTGGTTAGTAATCTACTTTGCATTTGTTGCAGATGTCAGAATCTTTGGAACCATTTTTTGGTTATGTCGATGGTGCTAGTCATAGTACGCAAAACCTATCCTCTACAGTATGGGCCATATTCTCTCCAAGTGGCGAGTTAGTGAGTTTTCAAGGGATTTGTATCGATTGTTCTACGAACAATATCGTTGAGTATAACGCATTGATCGAACCCCTATCTGATGCCATTTCACTTGACATTCGTTGAATCATCATTAGGCTAAACTCACTACTTGTTGTACTACAACTTATGAATATTTATACCATCCAAAATCCAACTATTCATCGTATATTCCTTAGAGTTCATCTCTTTGAAAAAAAAATTTGATTACATTCAATATCAACACATTTCCAGAAACTTTAACATATTGACTAATTCTTTAGCGAATTACCTGTTAAACAGACATTTACAACATATGTAAAGAGTAAATTTTAAATTCACATCAACAGTTAAATAGGATTACACATAAACATACAAAAACACTGAAAGTAAAATGGATAGATGTTCAAAGTTTTTACAAAAAATTTGTGTCCAAGACATGTTGGTCATTTGACCTCAAAACCTCAAAATGCATATAGTAAATCATCCTAAGTAGATCTAATGATGCTCATGATAACAGGTCACTCCCTGATCTATGATGCGCAATAACCTCATCCAACGACTAGGTACACCAATAGTATGGCGTTGTAGTCTCATCGGTAACTCCTTGATCCAAACATCTGGTATACCGAGGGTTAACCCCTCTATATGATGCCGCAACTCCACCAGCGTCTCGATCATATCTAAATCCTGGAGAATTGCTCTTCCGACATTTCTCCCCGCTGGTTCACCCGCCTCCTATTGATGGCCCATTGGTTGAACAATGCCAACATCTGTATACATGAGAAAAAATTTAGTTTAGTCTTGGAAACATCAAAAAACACAAAGACATGTAAAAACTCAAAAAATCAAAAATACATGGTTAAAACAATTTACCTATAGCACCCCATTGAGCACCCACTGGTAATCTAAAATCTGGATCTCTACGGAAATCTATCCTTGCATATGGATGCTCCTCTATGACAATATGTTATCGACGGAGCCAATGGAAGAATGCGGTAGAAAATGAGATTGATGACTGACCAACATGTCAGACATCAACTCTACCCATCTCTGCATCCATGGATCTCTAGGACCAGCTAAACTCAGTGTCACATGTTGAGGTTGCATCAATGGAATTCTCTCCAAAGTAAAAGTGATCAAGATCGATCCATAGCTAAATTTTTTCATCTTACCGCTTTTTACTTTATTCAGTTGCTCTTTCATCAAAGAGAGAACTACCTCACACCCATTGAACATAGTTGGCTCGAGACACTCAAGTGGATACTGCATGTATGATCTATTTGCGACATGAAGTGTCACGCTACCCGCCAACTTTTCGATAATAAAGAGGATTGTTTGCAAGGGCATATCACGAACATCCTTGATGTTTATCTTTCCATCTTTGCTAGGATGTGTACCTGGCTGGCAAAATTGTCGAATGTAATCCCTCACTGATTCACCCCCACAAGCAGAACCTAAAAGAGAAATGGGGGCACCACGTCTCGACAATCCTATGAGAAAGTAAATGTAATCGATCAATATAGGGAGCACTTTGTCCCTTATGTGAAAAACCTGTTCCACTGGATCCCATGAATGAACCAAGAACTGCAATAGTTCTAATTGTTGCCTCATCCCAGATAACCTGAAATATTTGAGTAACCCACAATTTGTGAGGGCCTCAACAGTGCCAAGATCATTTAGGGCAACCATATCCTATTATTCATGTTCTGTTTCACGCCATGTGATATCCATTCTGCTCTTATTAAAGTCTGAAGTCACACCATAGGCTTAGTTAGGATCCATTTCATACAAAAAACTGAAGATATTTTGGGTAGAAATGATGAATCAAATTTCTAATTTGCGCCCAACGCACCCCTGATCTTTAGACAGTGTGATCCAGAGCAGTTTCCCTTCTGTTTTACTGCTTTGTGTCGCAGTTTTCAATGCATAAGGGTGCGTTGGTCCTATGGCATGATATATTTACCCTAGGGACCCCAAAACCCTAAAAAATTTGCCTGAAATTGAAAAAGAATGACCTTAAATGAAAGAGAAGAGGTAGATCTCCTACCTGGTCCTGGCGGCACGAAGAATGATCCACAGAATCTCCCACAATCAGTTGCTAAATTTTGAGGTAAAAAACTGGTTCGAAGCACAAAACTGAATGGTAAATATCAAATGGTAAAATGACTTAGTGAATTCTTGTTTTTGGTTATTTCATGTTCATTAAATGAATAAACTATAGTTTTTACCTACTTTTACCAATGAAACAGGTATTTCTAATCTGTTTAGTGGTTCTTTGAGTAGGTTTACAACCGACATAGTGAATTTGATGTGCATGATCATAAAATGTACTTTTGACCACACAACATACTTTTATCTCTTTATCGAGCTCTGTTAAACATTGAAAAAGGAACCCTCCTAGAGTCCCCTTTTAGCTCTTTTCAAACTCTCAAAATATGAAAAGATTGTCGGGAGCTTGTCCTTTTCATCTCATAAATGGATTGGAAACGACATCTACTCAGTATAAGTTTAACCCTTTTTCGGACTGAGATAGATTACTTACGAAAAAGGAATACGTTGATCGAACATGGTCAATAGGTTCTCTCTTGTATTATTTTATGCTTTTTCAGACTTGAGAGACAAATTTATGAAAAATAACTTGTGGACTTTTCTTTTTGTCCCTTTTTAAATGCTCTAAATATGAAAAGGACCAAGTTCATTGTCGTTAAATTCGTTAAAGCATCAAATAGAAACAAACTTGTCCATCATGACAAGACCGAGTTTCGCCTTCGCTAGACTCATTAAAACATTACATAGCTATGAATTCAGCCGAAGGGTAGAATTATACATCAAGAATATGTTATCCTCCTCGAGCTTGTTAAAAAATAAAGAGGTACTAGTCAACAATGACTGGGGAAAATGGAAAAAGGGATAAATCACTTTATGGTAGCAAGTCGCTCTTGAACATGACACTTTCACTTCATCTATGTGACTATTTGGGTTGCTTTATCTTCTTGATGGATATCATGCCTATGGTCTATCACACCAGCCATTACTTTGGTTTTGGGTCAACGCTGCTAATTCATTCAATGTCGCTGACATGTTCAAGAGAAGTCACTCAGTAAACTTCATCCTTTGCAATACCCATAAACCTTCATTTTCATCACCGCCATTCTTGAACATTGTGTCATCAGTCACATTCTGTCTTCAAAATCATTACACTCGTTTCGTGTCGTTGATGGGGGATACATCAAGGCCCTTCTGCGACGAGTCGCTTCTTGTTGACATCAACACATTATCCAGGAAGTTGACTTAGAAACACCCTTCCAATACCTTGAGGCTTTCATACATCAATGGCAAGTTTCTCGCTTCCGGTGACAAGTTGACATCACAAGCCTTCGACCGAAAGAATTTGTATGGTGTTCGACATCAAAACATCTATTCACACCATGCAGAATATATTGTAGTACCTTGAGAATCATTTTCATTATTGGTGATTTCTCTCGCTTCTGTTAACAACTTACATCATTGGCTGGTAATCAGATGGTGTCTTCCCATGTTCAACTTCAGATCACATTTTCACATGGTTATACTCATACTTGAGAAAATGATTGGACGAGATGGAGGACCCCGGATCTAGTTTCATCCATCTAGGCTGCAATTTCAGGAGAGTACTAAATCATCTGTACGATGGCTTTACACAGATAGTCATCTTATCATGGATCTATATCTATAGACGACTATCTGATTTATGTACATGTAATGTGTTGTAGATCTAACCCGGAAATATAGCTTTGATACCACTTGTTGTAGCTTTGATACCACTTGTTGTAGATCTAACCCAAGAATATTATAGACCTTATATGAAAATATAAGATTATGCAAATAAACCCAGAAATAAGATAGAAATGATTCACTTTATTGATCAAACCCTTAAGGTAGGGTAACACCATACATTCACTCCTTAAGGAAGGAGAACACTCCACAAGCCATATGCTTGTTCATACAAGAATACTTCTCTTCATATCTCTCCATGTGGAGTCTCTAGCCTCTATATAGACCTCATACATATGATACCATGCATCATTACCATGGTTTCCTCATACCATCAACTAATACCATGGGCCCATTACATTATTATTAACTACTTGTGGTCCCTTACATGACATGGGTTAACCACCTTATTTATTACTATGGCCCATCCCATTATTACATTATTATCTTGGGTACCTCCCTCGGTACCCCATATTACACCCCCTAGGTATATAACATTCCACCCCCCTTAGCATGTTTCGTCCCCGAAACATGGGAAGAACACAAATAATAAGATCTACTCAAAAGAGTAGTCCACTGATACCATGCACGTGCATCTAGCCATCTAAGAGAAAGGAGAACCCTCGATCTCGCTGGTGCCTCGCTCGCTGGAGATGGAAGTTGACCGTGGCCACTCTTCTGTGTTGATGTGTAGTAGGTGGATCGTCTCTCTTTTGTATCCATCTTGTGGGGGTTGTTGTCCTTGTGATTAACTGGTTGCCATCTTGATGGTTGTCTTGCGGGGTGATGTGGGTGATGATATGTTGAAGTTTTAACCCATGGTGTCTTCTGCTTGACTTCACCCTGCTTTGGTGCCTATTATGGTGTCTTCTTTTTCAATATGACCTCCACCACTGAGTCCTCTTCTGATGTATCCGCACCTGTAACCCTTTCTGCTTCAGCCTCTGTTTGTGTCTGATTGTCGACCATCAACTGCTCATCATCTGATATGTCAGGCCCTGGAACATCTTCTGCTTCAGCCTCCTTGGACTCTATCTGTTTATGGATGGAAATATTCTGTAATGTAATTTTCTTCTTTTTATACCAGAGCTTCAGGAATTTCTTCTGTACATTAATATTGATAGTGCCCACGGATTCCATCCAAGGATATCCCAAAACAACATCCATATCATCCATCTTTGAAGCATAAAAATCACCATGCAACACATATTTATCCATAGAAATTTTCAAGTCCTTGTACACTTGAACATCCTCATCATCCACTTGTGTATTTTCAATGTGTTTTGTTGGGACTTGCAATTTTTTTGCCAAGTTGATATTTATGAGATTTTGCTTGCAACTCGGATTTATAGACACAATTATTTTCTCCTTCTGAATCCATCCATGAACCTGCAATAAGGATATACCAGTAAGAAATAGCCCCACATGTTTCTCCTTATCTTGTTTTCTAGCATGAGACCATCTGTCTAAAAGTAATTTTTCAAATTCTTCATCGGGCAGGTTGAGACACTTCTTTTGGTTAAGTAATCCCCACCATGTGGCTGCCTCATCTTTAAAACTAGCCGTTGCCAACCATTTCCAATTATATCTAAATAACCTCTTGTATCCATTTATGTGTTCTTCAATAGTAGAACCATTATCATTCCCTGTAAAATCTGCCTTGCTAGAAGCCATGAAGGTTTGAAAAAAATCCACTTACTTGGCTAAAATTTGGGAATGTCACAGTTTCGTCAATATTGCTCAGAATCTCTATTATAACCTATTTTTGGAAATGGAACAACCATTCTGCATCTACCCATGTGATAGAAATCTTGATCCCGGCACTGAAATTCCAGATCTGCGCTGCTACTCTCCCGCCGTAACCCAAAATTTCTGAAAAAAGTGCTGATTTTAAATCAGCGATATCTCCCTCATCCGGACTCCGATTCGCCTGATTTTTTTTTTGAAATTGGGTGTTTTTTCACAAAGATTCCATATCTACAATTATATCTTGCAGATCTGGCACCAGGACTTCTAGATCTGCGCCACAAACTCGCTTCCCCGAAAAATTATCTGCAACCCTACTGATTTTTAGATCAGCGATATCTCCTTCATCCGGACTCCAATTTGACCGATTTTTTTTTTGAAATCGTCTATTTTTTCACAAAGAATACAGATCTGCAATCAGATTTTACAGATCTTGAACCAAAACGTACAGATCTAATCTGCAAACTCGCCGCCCTTGAAATCCTGCAAAAAGTAAAAAAAAATCTCCACTTTTGTGCCCAAGAAAGTGCTCTGATACCACTTGTTGTA
>APFE031689995.1:0-10958 GCA_000404065.3 Pinus taeda
GATGATTTTGTCATTGTATATCTAGATGACATTCTTATATTTAGTAAAACATGGGAAGAACATTTGAAGCATGTAAAGTAGACTCTAGATGTTTTGAAAAGAGAAAATCTTTATGTTAAGCTACCAAAATGTGAATTTGGCAAAACATCTTTGAATTATTTGGGTCATATTATAGGGGGTGGTGAATTGAAGATAGATCCCTCTAAGGTTGCATTCATTGTAAAATGGCCTAAACCCAAATCTGCTATAGAAGTTAGAAGTTTCCTAGGAGCAGCGCAATATTGGAGAAAGTTTATTTCTAACTTTTCCTTAACAGTCAGAAAGAAGATTGGATTTAAAGCCACGAATTGACAGAGAGAGAAGCAGACAAGTTAAGAAAGCTAAGAGCAGAGAGAAGAAGCCGAGATGACCTACAGGAGCAAAGGCATCATCGAGCCAGAGTCAAGACAGAGACATAGAGAGTCAGAGAGTTTGTGTGCTCTAGAGAAGGTTTGAGAGGTTCAAGCACACTCCTCTGTAATGTTTGTCCTGTATGAGTCTCAGATTGGGCTCATACTACTGTGACCAATAGAGGTCAAGAGTTCAGTGAGGAGAATCTGTGTACTCCACAGACTTGGGGAATTCCAAGTACAGTCTTACTGATTTGTATCTACTAAGTGAGACTCAAATTGAGCTCATTGTTGTAAAAACTCTACTTTGAAAACATAATAGAGAGGCCACTACTGAAGGCTGCACCGGGAGACGTAGCCCAGGAGTGTTGGGTGAACTCCTTATTAAACTTGTTGTGTTTATATATGTTTCCTATTATGTTTTCTTTAACTACTTCATTGCCTGTGTATTTCACAATCTTATCGATCTGTTGCATAAAATAACATAGGCACATCCATGCACATGAGTCTGTAATACCTTATTCTTTGTTTTGGATCAATTCCAGATCAGTAGGGAATAGGGGACACTCTTGTTTAATGTTGATATTGCATTTAATTTCTTTAGACCAACCCTCGATGGTCTTAAGCCTGGTGAAACTATTCTCGTATAGTCAAATCACAACAACCCTCAACTCAAGAGGAATAATTATCTCTTCAAGTATTTTCCAAAATTTATCTTGAGGAACCATGTCAAAATATTTTCTAAAGTCAACAAAACCATGTAAGATATCACTTTTACTATTACAACAATCCTCGACAATGATCCTAAGAGTGAAAAGATGGTTAATAGTTGAGTGATGTCTTCTAAAAATAACTTGTCCTTTAGCTCTTTTACCATGGATTTCAAGCGATATGCTAATATTCTTTTCCAAAATGGGCCCATATAGTTTGACTAAGATGTGGCTAATCATAGTTCCCAACTTTAAATATAGGCACAATTAAGATTTGTTTCCAAGGCTTACGGAAGCTGTGTTTTACTACCAAATTGAGAAGCTTGTGAATATGAGGGATGAGGATAGACCTTCCAATTGTTAAAATTTCAACTTGGTATCCTTAAATATCCCTGGCTTTCCCATTATTGAGTTTTTCAGTCTCGAACTCCACGCCTTCAAGAGAGAAAATATCCTCCTTTATAAGAATGTTTAAGATTCTCCCCATGGTGTCCGGAGAGTCATAAATATTCTTAAGATAATTTTCCTAGTTCTTCAAGTGGATCGAATTATTTTCTTTTGTTTTACAAACAAGTATATTCCTTCAAAACTTTCCTAGCTCAACTTTAGAAAGGTGGAGAAGGCACTCTTGCCTCTTATTAATATAAGACATTTTCTTCTTTTTTATAAGAGTTTTGTACATATGTTGCCGTTGCTACAATACCCTCCAAATTTTTCCTACCTTCAAATGTTGGAGCCTCCTTATGATCAAGTCATCAATCCATTAAGGTCATGTCTGGTCATGTGGTCTAAGTGTTCAAGTCTTCCTTTAGGGACCCTAAGTCTTAGTCTACTTGTTGTCACATGCCCAACTCTTGATGTCTTCACAAGATAACACATGTCTTGGTGATTGTGCAGTCTCTAGTAACAACGATTGCCCAGTCCCTAGAGATAGTGAATGCACAATCCTTTCCAATAGTGATTGTGCAGTCCTTATGATCAGATTGCACAATGCCTACCCACAATAATTGTGCAATTCACACTCTCAGTGATTATGAATTTCCCAAATACAATGTAATGGCATCATCTACAAATAGTGATTGTACACTCCTTGTTGACAGTAAGATTGTACTTCTTCAAGTCAATATTGTCACACCTCTTAGTGGAAGTTAATTCACCCTTGACTCCTAGTTTCTTGTCATGCATTAAGTGCCCTCACAAATCCTAACCCTAACTACATGGTTTCTCTCCCTTTATAAAGAGTCTAGCTCATAGCTCATCTCACATTCAACTTTTTCTTTTGATCTCTGTGCCTTTGGACCACAAGGAACATTCTCTCACTCGTAGTTGCAAGTGTACCATCTTCCAGGTGAGTTTCTCAACCGTCAGTTTTATTTCTTTTGCCCTTGCAAGTGTCTCTTTTGCTTGTCTCATTCTTGCATGTGTCGCTTTCACTCTTGCATGTGTCACTTTCTCTTGTCTTCACATATCCTAAGAGAACCATGGCACACCTTTTAGAGGAAGCTCCAATACACTCTTTTTCACTAGTTGATGTTGTTTTTCCTTATAACATATGTTGAACACATTCTTATGGCATAGAACATATTTTGGTTGCAGTTGAGACTTGTGTCATAAAGGTACATCTTAAGTGTCACACTTAGAAATAAGTGTCACTTTACTGTTGTTTTTCTATATGCATGTTGGTTTGCAAACTCCTAGTGAAAAATAGGGTCATTTTTGGACCCTTTTAGAAGCTAATTGCGCAATTCTTAGAGCCTCCTCCTCATTTACTACACAATACACAGTTACAGTTCCCAAGCTTGCCTCCCTTATATCTTGAACTTGTCCTCTATGCAATGCCTTGACCAACCTTTCCTTCATTGCGCGTGACACACTTTCAGTGAGAAATAGGGTCATCTATTAGTCCTTATAGTGCTCAACTGCATAATACTTTGATCCTCCTCCTCAAGCATTGTGCATTGTGTAGTTACAGTGCCCAAGCATGTATATGTTGTCTCTTGGACTTGCTCCCTACGAAAAGCCTTGTTCCTCTCCCTCTTCCCATTTACACTCCCAGTGTCTATTCCTCCCCTCCTTGCCTCCTGAATCTGCGCACTTTTCAAAAGAAGGCCTCTCACTCAATCCTTGCACTTTTTTCCATGACAGTTAGCCTCACATGAGTAAACAAAGATAGAATAAGTGATTTTTGGACTGATGTTGTCTTGTCATGAGTGAGCTTCATTTGTAGGTTCCATCATCTTATCATGGAAATATGATGTTCAAGGAGGTCATCAAGAAAAGGTTACAACAAGGATATTGATGGAGATAAGACACAAATCATGCTATCATGTAGTAGTAAAGAAATATTAGACCACGACATAGAGATGGAAACTCATGTTGGCTTAGAAGGTTCCAATACTTATCAAGACCAATTGGAGGGTGAAGATGAAGTAATTAAGATCTATATTGAATAATTGAGGACATAGAAGCAAAGGGAGGAGCTTGACATTGATGCATTACAATGAAGTCTTATATTATAGTCCCCAAATTATGGCTTCTCAAACTGTCATAAAAAAATTCTTGTGTTGTCCATGCATTTTTCCACAATTTGTGGAATGTAGTTTTGTATTTCCTAAAAATGAGAAAATGTAAAATTTGTGGAAGCCCAAGGGTCACACTTGGAATGTGGAAAGTCACTAAGAAGTCCTAGAGTTGTGTAGGAGCTCAAAGGTCACATAGAAACTCAAAATTCATATGGGAGCTCAAGAGTCATGGGGGAGATCAAGAGTCACATGGGAGGTGAAGAGTCACCTCATTTGTTATAAATAAACCCTCATAGCTAAAGCAAAGGACTTTTCACCTTGGCTTTTCTAGCTTGGTATTGGAGAGAAGATCATTCTTTAGATGAGAAAGTGGTGAATTAATGTTCTACTATTGGAGCTAGTGTTGCATCATTGTAATTGTTTATCTTGGAACTTTCACTTAGTATTTGAAGCTCTTAGAGCCGACGCACTTTCATGCATATATAGTGGATGTTGTAAGATTATTATTTTAATATTTATGGTATATGTTTACGTTCATACATACTAAATAAAATGAATGATTTCATTGGATTTGGTATACATCTTTTTGAATGTTTGTTGTTAGGTTTGATTTCATGATTGTTGTTACCTTGTCAACTATTTTTCAATTTATTTAATGATTCTTTTTATGCTCATGTATGTTATTATTATGATAGTACTATTAATTTTCTTATAAATACTCAATTTCTCTTTTCTCGCCTATGAAAGTACCTTATATACATTACAATTGTATGTTTCACAGTGTCAACTTACTTGCTTGTTTCAAAGGTTGTGTGCATACTCTCTTATATTGTTTACTATAGCCAAGGAAAATCTTTAATTTATGGTAGTTGGGCCTATTATCCAGATGGGGATTATACTCCAAACAATGTGAGTTTTAGTTGGGGCTTCGTACCGTGGAGACCCCCTACTCTTGGTGCTATCTAGCACTGTCAACATATTTGGCACTAGAAGGAGGGTCAAATGACAAGTTGAGCCCATTGATTCTATTTTGAATCTCGAATGACTCATTTCCAAATCTTAATCACAGTGTGTTTTTCCAAGAATGTCAATCTTTCAATCCCTATGGAACTAATATATGACTTGTTGCATCTTAAGTTCGATGGCGAAGGTAAAACATTTATTTAGAGCATACACTTTTGTTTCTTAATTTTTGTGATTTTCATGAAATCAACTCTGAATAATTTGCTTACACACTTTTTACCCTCACACTTGAAGGTTGAGTTAAGCAGTGGTGTCATACCTTACTAGTCTCTTCTATTCACTTGTTTGAACAAATATTCAAGGAGCTTCATTGAGCCTTTAACAAGCATGATTACCAAGATGTTTATAAAATGATTAATCAACTTAGACTGAAGCTTGATGAATCAGTAGAGGATTTTGTTGATATATTTCTTAACCTATGTTATGAGTTGCCTGAAGAAGATGTGGATTGGGATTTATTCAATGAAAAGTTTCATCATTGGGTTCAAATCTCCTTGTAACAATTTGAATTTGAATCCTTGGTTGATTTTACTCTTCCAACTTGTCTCAATCATGAGGCACCCCAACCCCCAGAGGAGGAATATACTTCCCCTTTTGTCCCTTGTCATTCTCCTTTTTCATTTCCAAATAGGGTAGTCTCTAGTGCAATTGTTGAAGTGGGGAAATCAAAAAATCATATTGATGACCCACTGGTTCCACCCTCATCTCCTTTCCATGATCAAGAATTCATCTAGGAAAACTTTGAATGTTTTAATAAATCCATGGAGCACTAAGGTGAAGATTGATCCCTTGATTCCTCGAGGTGACATTAATGTGCATAATTAAATTATCAAATATGATATGATCAAAAGTATTGTTTCTTCAAGGGATACCTATCATCCTCTATCATTTACATCTCATGACATATTGTACCTTGATTCTCTTGATCAATCTGCTCCACCAACAAGTTCTTTAGATACTCTTGATTCTCAATTTGTTGGTCCAAATGGTGATCAACTACAAGTTGGTCATTCCACAAGTAGAGAATTTGAAGGGTGAAGATTATTTTAACATCCCTTCCTTCTTCAAAATTCCTCTATATCAAGATGATGTTCCTTCATTTCTGGTTTATCTAGAATCTTGTGATCTCAGCAATCATTAAAATGGAATCAAGATGCTTAACCAAACTAAAGCCTTGGATATCCATCATTCTTATGACAATGAATCCATTGATATATATGGTGATGAATGCCCAGGTACATCGAACGATATTTTGATTTCTCAAGAGGACTTTTATTTGCAAGGTTTAAATCTAGAATCTAATCTGGTCAAAGAATATTTTATTACAATAACTTCTTCTTTGGCTCACTACCCCTTATGTCCTACCATTCGTAATTAATTAACTCATGATGAAAATTGATCCGGATTTAAATAGGAACGCAACAAATTACATATATAACCATAAATACAAAGATGAAGTAGAAATAACACTTCATTTCATTAAAATCAAATACTGAAATATGCTTACAGACAGAATGGAAATAAGACTAGCTCAGGCGATGGTAGCTTATCTCTGAGAAGAGATGTGGCGGCTACATGCCTCTGAACTGTGTTAGAATGAGTCTCAAAGGCCTATTTATTGTTGAGAAATAATGGAAAACCCTAAACATCCAAAAACCTAACCCTAGGAGATGAAGTGTCAACTATGGGCCCCGTTTAGGTAAATTGGCACATCAACTTCCTGGGGTCGTAACTTTGGCATATGATCTCCATTTAATGCGCACAATACCTCATTAGAAATATCTATTTGAGGACTACAAATTCTGAGTAAGAATAATCATCTATAATCCATGTTTCTCCCGGTTTTCCCAAAAAACGTCGTTTAGGGCCTCAAAACGGCTCAGGAAGTTTAAGACCCGAAAAACTACCAAAAATAGTAAATTGTGCTACAAATAAGGAAACTGAAAAACTGAAAGAAACAATGGCGGGAGTCCAAGTGGAATAGGTGGGTGGCCACCAATATCCACCTGGATCATTCCTCCCCCCTTAGGAAGCAATGGTCCCCATTGCATTGAGTTCCTCCATGAGATGAGGAAACTTCTATTGAACTTGGTCCCTGATGAGCCACTTTCCCTGGTGAAGGATTTGGCCTGCTTTGAAAACTCGATATAGTTTGATCCCTTGTTGTCGGGTGTTCTTGATCTGTGTGTCCATGATCCGATCAGTTGTGTCTTGCTCCATGCAATCTGGATTTAACTTTGTAGGTGTGAGTTGTTCTGCAATGTCTGGTGTGTCTAGCAATCGTGGGAGGTATGGTCGAAGGCGGCCCACATTGAACATTGGGTGTAGGCCAAGGAATGGGGGAATGCTGAGCTCAAATGCATTGTCTCCCACAGCCTTGGTAATGGTGGAAGGACCATATCAGAGTGATTTTATTTTCAGATAGGCTTCAGTAAGGTGTTCCTTTTGTAAATGCAACCAGATTTTGTCGCCCACCTGAAACTTGTGTGGCACTCGATGTTGATCATGTCACTGATTGTACTTGGCATTTGATTTCTCCAAAACGTCGTGGAACTGCTGGTGGATATGTTGGATGTGCTCAATGAAGTTGTTTACCTTATTGGTTTTGAACTGGACATGAGTCGAATCTGCCTGAGTAGCTGCAAATGGCATGGCCCCATCAATGGGAAATAGTGGTTGGAATCCTAGGCCCACCTGAGAAGGGTTGTGGCCAGTCGAGCTGTGGAGAGCCTGGTTATAGTTGTTCTGGACATAGGGGAGGCTCTCATCCCATGTGTGTGGATGCTTTAAGTTGTACATGTGTAGAATGTGTACGATCATCTTGTTGACAACCTTTGTCTGGCCATCATTTTGGGGATGGAAAGTTGTGGACTTAGTGAGCATGGTGTCTAGAATCACAGAGACTAGACCAAAATGTATTGAGGAACCTGTTGTCCTGATCTGAGATGATAGACTGTGGGATCCCAAAGTGTACACACACTTGTTCAAAGAAGAGTTTAGTAGTGGCTTCCACTGTGATATTCTTCTTGCAGGCCGCCATAATTCCCATCTTCGAGAATCTATTGACGACCAAAAAAACACAGTCGTTGCCATGCTTAGTAGAAGGAAGGCCTGACATGTAATCCATGGACATGGATTCCCAAGGTCAACTAGGGGTAGGCAACGGAGTATAGAGGCCTTGCTTCTTGATGGTCAATTTGGCAATGGCAAAGGCAGTGTAGGATCTGATGTACTTCCCGACATCTTGTCAAAGATTCGTCCAATAGAAATACTTATGTAGTACTGCCACATTTTTCTCGACCTCGAAATGCCTAGCGGCTCAACTGTAGTGTGCTTCCCAAATCATCTTGTAACGCTCGCTTGAAGGAACTCAAAGGTGTCCCAAGTGGCATAATTTGGCATCCTAGAGGCGAAAATATGGAACTTGCTGACCCTCCAAGAGTGTCTGGTATGTGTGGCCGAATTTTGGGTCACTTTAGTAGAAGTGGCCAATCAGAAGTCTCGTTCCCACAGGAGTTGAGCACGGTGGTTAATGCCATGATCGGTAGTCAGCTGAAGAAATCTGTAACATTAATTGTGTTTCCCTTTTTATACTTGATATTCAAATGGAACTGTTGCAGGTATGTGGACCACTTCTGATGGCGATCATTCTACAACCTCCCTTGCATCTATATGAACTGCATGGGTCGGTGGTCTGTGTGGATGACCGTTTCCTTTCCCAAAATGTAATGCTTCCATTGTCGGTAGACCTGCACAATGGAATACATCTATTTGTCATAAGCGGGATACTTCTGGGCTGTGTCTGAAAGTGTCTCACTGTGATATGCCATTGGATGTCCATGTTGAGTAAGGATTGCCCCGATAGCATAGTCATAGGCATCTATCTCGATCTCAAATGGTTGTTGCAAGTCTGGTAATGTGAACATTGGTGCAGAGCAGAGGCGATGTTTCAACTCTGTGAATGCCTTCTGTTGAGATTCAGACCAAAATAATTTTTCTTTCGCTCCTCCCTTGGTGACATGACTCAAGGGCCAATTGATATGAGAGAATCCCAACACAAACCTGCGGTAGAAATTGGCAAGACCCAGAAAGCTACAGAGCTCTATTAGAGTGGTTGGAGTTGGCCAATCCCGAATGACTTGGATCTTCGTTGGATCCACATGCACCCCCCGTTCATCAATAATGTATCCCAGATACTGAACTTGGATCATGCCAAAAGTGCATTTCAACAAATTGGCGCATAGCTTGTGTTGCCGCAGTGTTTAGAGAACCTGTCGGATGTGGTGGAGGTTCTCTTACGAACTTTGGTTGAAGATTAGGATGTCATCCAAGTATACCACTACAAATGAGTTGGTGAATGGCCACAAGATGTCATCCATCAGCCTCATGAAGGTTTCAGGAGCATTCATCAACCCAAAAGGCATAACCATCCATTCAAAAAGGCCTCCTTGGATTTGAAGGTAGTCTTTCACACATCGAAGGGTTCGATTGGTACCTGGTGATATCCTGATTTCAAGTCAATCTTGCTGAAATATTTTCCCCCCTTTAGTTGGTCCAGAATGTCATCAATCTGTGGGATCGGGTACCTATTTCGGACAGTGATCTTGTTAAGTGCCCGATAGTCAATACAGAGTCTCCAAGTCCCATCCTTCTTCTGTAACAATGTGATTGGGCTCCCACAAGGTGATGAACTCGACCGGATGTGACCTTTCTGTAGCAGCTCCTAAATTTGCCTCTTGATTTCGTCATTCTCCATAATGGAGCGCCGATAGATTGGTCCATTGGGAAATGGTGCACCTGGGGTTAGATCGATGGAGTGCTTGACTTGACAGTGAAGAGGCACCCCTGCGGGGGAGGTGAAGATGTTTCCGTACTCCTCCGCGACCTTGTCCATTTGTTGTTTTCGTGTGCAGGGGACTTGTCTGGAGGTCGTGGCCATTATCTTCTTATTTCCCTGAGGGCGTATCATCAAGAAAACAAATTTCCCAGTTTTGGAAATGAGCTTACTGCATTTTTTGCAGTAACCAAAGAAATGGCGGTAGGCGGTGCTACCTCTGGTATCCTGTACAAATTATTTCCCAAACTAACAATCACAGCATGAGGCCTTAGCTCATACACAACATGTCACTTCCATAAGTATGGTTGGCCTAATAATACATCACAAACATCAAGGGGAGCAACATCACATAATACCTCATCCATGAAGGGCTTGATGTTGTACAAAAGGCAACATTGCTGGCTCACGCGAAGATCTCGTCCTTGGTGAAGCCACCGGATGGTGTATGGTTGTGGATGTGTAATGGTCAGTAAGCCCAACCACCTCACTACCTCTACCAAAATGAGGTTCTTTTGGTTCCTGCTTTCAACAATGAACTGTAGTGAGGAACCCTTCACCCACATCTGGGAGTGGAAGAGGAGCTCCTCCTCCTCTGGATCTTAGGGTTCCTCCTTCTGGATCTTTGTGGTGGCAACGGTGGCATTGGGCTTCGCATCGATAATCTTCTTCCCTTTCTCATTCCCCTTGTAGGTTTCTGACTCGGAGTCAGAACATGCATCTGATTACGAAGCCTTTAGCTCGGCCACCAGTGACTGCTTGGCATAGCACTCACTTGTGTTGTGAGTGGAGCTCTTATGGAACTCACACCACTTTCTCGTGTCCTTCTTCAGCTTCACAGTGTTGTTCTTTGCTTGTAGCTTTGGCGGGTAGTCTTGGGCCACCCCGCCTTGGCTTTGTCCTTTGTTTTGTGGTTTGGGGGCACCTTTCCCTTGCTTCGGATTCGCGGATCCAAATTCTCGCTTCTTCTGTTTAAATTTTTGCTCGATCTTGATGGAATATCGGTATGTCGTGCTGAATGAGGAGATGTCCAGGAACTCCATCTCATCCTGGATGTACCTATGTAGGCAGCCATGGTACTTGAGAACCAAATGCTTCTCAGAATCCTTGATACCCAACTTTGTGCAAAGGGTATGGAAAATATTGGTAAACTCCGACACATCTTGGTCCCTTCCTGATCCGGATTTAAACAGGAACGCAATAAAATACAGAGATAACCATATACACAAAGATGCAGTGGAAATAATGCTTCATTTCATTAATGGAAAATACCGAAATATGCTTACAACCAGAAATGGAAATAAACCAGCTAGGGCGATGGTAGCTTATCTCTGAGAAGAGATGTGTGGCTACATGCCTCTGAACCTTTCCGAACTAAGTTACAATGAGGCTCGAAGGCCTATTTATTGTTGAGAAATAATGGAAAACCCTTCACATTCCAAAACCTAACCCCAGAAGATGAAACGCCAAATTGTGGGCC
>APFE031689995.1:11037-35876 GCA_000404065.3 Pinus taeda
TGTGGGCCTCGTTTTGGGTAAATTGGTACATCAATTTCCTGGGGTCGTAACTTTGGCATACGATCTCCGTTTTATTCGTACAATAGCTCATTAGAAAGATCTATTCGAGCACTATCATTGTTGGAACGGGCAACATCGTTCCATTCTGTAGACCCATGTTACCCCTGGATTCCCCAAAAAACGTCGTTTAGGGCCTCAAAACGGCTCCGGAAGTTCAGGACCCGAAAAACTGCTAAAAATAGTAAGTTGTGCTACAATTAAGGAAACTGAAAAGACTAAAAGAGACAGTTGTGGGGGTCCAAATGGGATAGGTGGGTGGCCACCAACATCCACCTGGATCATCTTAGTGTTATAACTAGCACCTACAACAAGGATTTATCAAACCACTTGAGTCCCTAATAGAATCACAAACATTATAACTCCAATCCATCGAGGTTCTCTTTCATATAACATACAAACCATGGTTTTATCCCATCTAATAAACATACATACATATATACATATATAGCCAAAAAAAAAAAAAAAAAAAAACAAACTATGTTATGCAACACAAACAACACAAGTATTTCCCAAAAATCCCTCATATCATGTAAGCATTCACATGCCCATTCATCCCAACAATGTAAAATACACTTCTCCAAAGGTCTTTTACGATAGAGCCCATCTAGTCCAAGTTTTTGAACCTCACTTTGATACCACTCTATAACACACATCCTTACCACACATAGCCCACACTAAGGGTATAAGGAGGCAGTTACTGTGTTGACCCAACCTCTAATGTTTTTTTATGGAGATAGGGTATAAAAAAGTGTAACTTTTTCAAACTCCTTAACACCGAAAATTGACAACACCATTGCGTCAATTATGTTGAGACCTTTTTGGCAATAGAAAATTTTACATCAATCATGTTCAAAAATAAAAAGTTATGGCTACTCAAAGATTTAATTGTAAACCCCTTAATGACTCATCCTAGTCGAATTTTCTTGATGACTAACCTGGTCTACCTATCTTGGTCGAATTTTCTCGACAACTAACCCTACCAACTCATTTGAGTCGACTTCAATTAACGACTGACCCTGCTAACTCATCCTAGTCGACTTCGCTTGATGACTGACCCTGTCGACTCATCCCAATCAAATTTTCTTGACAACCAACCCTATCGACACACCCTGGTTAGCTTACCTCGAATAATAATACTAGTGGAACGAACCAAACCAATTGACCTACCTCAACAAACAAGACTAGTCAAACAAACCAAACTAGTCGACTTAACGTTACTAACATTACCAATTGAACGACCCAAATTGGCCACATGGCATCTACATCGACCCCACATGGTGACCATTTGGCCCTCCATTTTAGTTCCATATCATCAAAAGGGTGTGCCCATGTTATTTTTCTCATTACATGGTAAATCCATGTGGCAGATGCCATATCTTTGGAAGTGGTCCCCACTGGACTTCTTTATAACATGAAACCAACCAATTTTTTATGATATTACATTTTCTTCCTATGGCATGTTACCAATCTAGGCAGCCCTTGATGGGAAATCTCACATTATTTGATGCAAAATATCCCTGTCTACCCTCATCATATGTCATGCTAGTGGACTGACTCGATCATTAGGCTTGACCTCGACTTGGTCAACTGGCACAACCTTAACTACATGACAATTCAAACTTGATTCTAGACCATGACCTACTAATCTTGTCCAACTACCCCAACCCTCGACTTGGAGGTCACCCCAACTTGGAGGTCAGCCCGACCTACTTGGCCACAACTCATAGTTAGGCACAAATCTATGTGAATATTAGCTTTCGGTCTGACTAACCCGACCTCTCCAACTAGTGGGCCCTACCCATCTTGTTTGCTTAAATTTTTCAAACGTTTGTATTTAGAAAATTTTATGAAAACTTTACTAAGGTTGTGTGCACCTATGCTTCACCTTATGACCTATAGATCTTCAAGAATTTCTTATCATCTTTGATCTTATGGAACATCATCTAGCTTGACTAGATCTAATGCCCTTACTCATTAAATTATGAGCATAATGCGTAGTGCATAAAATGTAAACTCCAAGAATATAGGGTTGCTTAGTCGGACCCTAATCACTTATGCAAAAATATGATCATGAACAACTCAATCTTGCAGAGATGAGAATAAAAAGAACATTTATACATTTCTGTAACCATCAATATTGAAATGGCGAGTTAAAGATAGAGAACATAGATTACACATAGCTCAAAGCTAAGCATTTATGTACCTCAACTATTAAAAAGTTTACAAGAATTTCACCATTCCTAAGAGAACAATATAGGGAATCAACAACATATTTTCATACAATAAAAATAGCATCCCTTGATATTAATCTAAGTTCTTCATCAACTATGTGGCCAACATATACTTTTCAGTATTGAGTAGCCTAAATAAGTATTGACACTTCAACTTACATGAAATTAACCATTCGGCTTCAACTGCACAGAGGTTAGAATTACACATATACACAAAAATCAATATTCCTTAGCTTATCACAAGCATTAAATCAACACCTTAACATATTCATAATTTTCAAAAGGAAATTAAAATGCACCATAAAAAATTATACAACATTCACTGGCACATAAGGCATAAGAAGCGCTGACCTTATCTAGCAACTAAGAATGGGACTATGACACTCCACCCAACCATAGACAAGTTGCAACCAAGTTTACTTGCAGTGTTCACCCGTGACCCAAATTTTAGAGCTTGAGAGAACTTGCTAAAAGGATTCTTATTTAACATGTCTTGGATTCCATATATTCATTCATCTCCACCCAAAAACAACCACTTGATACCCAGTGCCTCTACTCCAAATCAAGAGTCAAGAGGCCACTGAAACATTGTACTCAAAAGTATAAAGGAATTTTCATGTTGTTGTTCACTTCAACAGCTTTTCTACACCGCTCTCAGAATCTTGGAATTTATTGCTTCCCTTATTCTCAGACACTTTCCTTCACTCATTGAATGATTGGAAGCCTCCTTAGTGAGGGATTCTTATTTACATGCATCAAATCCATTGTTCTTTGTAGTTTCCCTCTCCTCAACTAAAACTATCCTCCCCTCCAAAACAAAGTTTAGATCTCTTTTCTTCTCACTATCCCTTGTTGAGATTGTCCTCCCTATTGTGCTACTGTCTCTGCAAAAAACTCTGTAACAAGGCGTAGTCTTCCTCCTCATTTTCCTCTATCCTATGCATCAACCATCCACATTATGTTTCTGAACATCTAGGTTGAATTTCGCAAACCAATGAGATGGTGCTACCTACCTCTTTATCTCCCCATTGTCTCCTTCATTTTTCTCTATATTTGTTTCCTTTCATAATTGATCAACAACTCACCTCTACGTGCCTCTATCCATAAACTGACTCTTCAATAGCGTGGCCAAGTATTCTTTAATTTTATTGTCCCTTATTGCTTGTAACTATATACAACGAGGAATGTTTATTGTTGTTGTCCCTGCTAGCTAATTTATTGGACCTCTCCTTTTGAGCACATTTGGAAGCCTCCCATAGTTGCCAATTAATTAATCATATTTTTTGCTAATCCAAAGTTATCTCCCTCCCCAAGCTCTAAAATATGTGTCCCATCTCATCCTTTTGTATTTTATTTACAATCTTGTTACAATGTTTACAATAACGGAATTTTCACAAAGGGGTTGTCACACTTTTATAATAACGGTGCATGGAAAGAAAAGCCTCACTAATCAAAGGATAAGTTGGTGAAAGCAAGGTCTTATTAGTACGATGATTTCAAGTACATGAAGAGTAGTGTGTTGTATTTTTCCAATTAATTTCATTCATTTCTAGTTTAGAATAGGATAGGAATTTTTAATTAATTTAGGTGTTATAAGAATCCCTCTACACTAATCCGTTTATAAGTATGCACCCCATACCAATGAGAAGATATTATGGATACTCAATAGTTTATTGAATAAATGAGGGCATGATACCACTAGAATATTTTGCACTCCTAAAAGGGAGCCTTGGCAAAGGTTCAAAATTGTCACTAGGGGTGAGTCTACGTCTTAAGAGCCAGTAAAGGAGCAAAACATCCATGAAAAAAATTCACAAGAAAAGGATTTAGAAGTTTCTTCTAGTGATCCTTTTCAACATGAGGAAGAGAACAAAGAATTATGACAAACATATGATGAAAAGTAGATGATAGGGCTAGAGATTGAATAATTTCTTGCTTGTTTATCACAATATCCCTTATGCACTCAACAATTTGATGATAAATTTTCCAAAGAAATTTATGGTACAATAACTAAGGGAAGACAAGAAGAAAAATATTGTATTGAAAATTGGTTTCTAACAGCCATGAGGCCACAATAACGCTCCTTATTTCAACAAATCTTGGAACTATATACACAAAATCATCTAGTGTCTCATATCGTGGTACTCATCAAGGTGTAGTTTTCAGCTTTGGGTATGATTTTAACTGAGAACTTGTTATGCAAATGGATGCATTAGAAGTATTTATAGAATTCAAGGATAATATATTTTTCACGTAATATAGATCAAATAGAAGGATAAATGAAACAATAATGATAAAAATAAGTCTAACTACGAAAACTAGTTTGCTAGTGAGTTAGACACAAGATTTGCTTGAAAACCAGGCTTCTGGTTCGCAAAGTTCTTAAGAAATTTTGCATGAAATTATTAGTTCACTTTTTCAAATCATTTTGGTTTGATGTTCTTGTTATATTATGGGTGATTCCTCAAGTCCCTTCTTCTAGCAGATCTTGTCCTATCAACATCAACGCTTCACTTGGGATCAATATTATAGACGTTTTATAGTACCTTTTTTTTCGTGCATTAATGGAAATTATCCTAGTTGAAAATAGTGGGAATTCATCATTATATCCTAACTACCAAATTATGCAAGTGATTCAAGTTCAACAAATCTGTTTGTACCTATCAAGATCTACCATTGTACCTTGACACTCATTTTTCTCATTAGTGAGTTGTCTCATTTCTGTTGACACTTTTGATTAATGATTGGTAATTCAATGAATTATTTTTAAGTTCGACTATATAAAATTAATTCACATAGATTAGATTATGCAAAATAAGAATTATGAATGAAGACTATATTGTGTATCAATAATAGATGACAACGTTTTTCGTCTTTTTAAAATAAGCAAGGGAAGACAACTTTTAAGATTAAACATGTCACTTTATTTCAAAACAAGGAAGCATTCCACAGTAGATTCCTTCGTTCCTATAGTATATTATTGAGATTTGTTGTATATTGTTCAATCCACTTCTTCATCACTGAGCTTAAAGTAGTACTCCATGCTACATCATATTCTTACTTCATCATATCATTCTTGTTGCAATTAATTTTCTTTGTCTTAAGCTTTCCTATAGCATAGTTTTAAAGTATCCATGGTTGTTGTTTGGTATTGGTTTTAGTAGTATTTATTATATCTAATAAGTAGAAAAGTAGTGTTTCATATTAAAAAAATAACTACAAAATATTTCCAATTTTAATTAACACTTAATTTTTAACAGTTTAATAAAAAAATCTAAAAGTCAACATAATTCAGTTCACATATTAGCTTGTAAAGATCTCAATCCATAATATCATCTCTAGAATCCTAACTTCAACATAAAGAATATTTAGAATTATTATGAAGATATACAAGTATATAGTTCTTTCATATCAACATACATAGTTTTTAGCATTTACAAAAGATCTTGTAGTAGTTTGTCTGTAGGGGAAATGTTCGAGCATCATTTGCAAACTAAAGGGACTGAATTGGAAAAATCCAAGACATGGGATTTTTGCATAATATAATAATTCAAGTAAGATGTAGGAAAATTTCTCAGAAAATGAACAATAAAGGTTATAATATCAAGTTTTATAAAGGGAATTTTCCATAGAATCTGTAATGGTTGTTTTTTCAAATCATTTATTCATTAGTATGGTTACACCTAACAAACATACAATCATGCTTACATGTTTCATTTCCAGACACATCAAGATGGTAATATCTAGCAATACATGGTATTTAGGCATTCTTCAATATTGAAGATGGTGAACCGAACAAAGTAGATTTTCTATTTTCTTACTTTGATTCTTAGCTTCCATTCTTTCATATTTCAAGTATCAACAATATTTATTTTCAATTTGCAGACTTCATGAACAACACTGGTTACAATAAACAATTTCATAGGTTTTTAGAGTTTCCATCATAAGGGAAGTTATATATATTACAACCATTAGATAAATTTATAATGAACCCTTCTCCTTTATTTACCAAACCTGTATAGTGATTATAGGAAAACTTGTACCCTGCTCTTTTATACTTTTCATGTTCTAAATGAGTTTTAATGGAAGCAAGTATTGGACCTACAATGTTCTAGTAGTTCAAGGTGTCCTAGCCCTAGTTATCCACATGGATCCTACTTAATACAAGTTTGATTATTTCAAAGTTTCAATATCTAGAACACAAATTCTTTCCAATAGCAATGTTCAACATTTTTGTATAACTTACTCTCTATATGGTCTTCGACATATCCAAGTCTTCATGCAAAATTATTCACACTCTAACCTCTATAAGTACCTCTTCAAATGATCATCAAAACATAAACCTAAAATAAAATCAAATTATAATATTTTTCATTTATAAAAATTGAAGATTTTTTTAATACATAACCACCGCCAATATCTCCTATATTTCAATTTTCTTTTATACTTCCTATTTCCTTTACAACATACAGCACTATGTACTATAAAAATGAAAATCACTTCCTTGTGTTTTTCCATCGCGATGCAACATAGTCTATTTTGATTATATCAATCCTCCAATTCAAAGAAATTCAAATAGAAATGAGTCCACTCTGGTAATATCCAATATAGCGATTTAGAGGTTAAGATAAACTTTTCCATTTTCATTGCTCGCCATAAAAAGTGTAAGAAGAAATTTAAATATAAAAGTAGAAAAATAAAGTGTATGACGCATTCAATACAAACCCAGACAAAAGAATTTAAAGCAAAGCTAGCAAAGAAGAACACTCAGATCATTGAACATAATTTTTCTCTGCCACAACGCATTAAACTCACGATACTTACATTTTATTTCGTTGATTCTTGTATATACCTATCCATCAAGCATAGTTAAAAGGACAAGGGGTTAATTTTACCTTCTTAGCAGGAAGACATGCTAATCCTGAGGTGTGGAGAGATGTTGGGTGACTATTTTTTCATCTTTTCACAGTTTAAGTTATTCATTTTCACCATTCGTCACCATTTTTAACCATATTCTTCCATCAATATACCAAAGCACCCTTATACATAATATACCATTTTTTTTCATTTATTTTTAATGAATTAAAAAATATTAGGTTTGGTTTACTAATGATGCTTTACACAAAAGTTTCCTACAATCGAAAAATGAATTTCGGTAACCATGTCCATGATTGGGATATCACCGCAGCTACAGAAGAAGATTTATCAGATGGGTTTTGTTTCCAACCTCCTCATATGGATCTGTGTTGCTTAGAATGCCCCCATGTCGATACCATAAACCTCCAATCCCGGTCAAATTCTGTTAAGTGGAAATGAGCAATGATATTAACATGTGATTTTTAGATCGGTGAGGCCAAATTTGAAGATCCTCTGACATGGGTTTTGTGAAAAATGTGCCCACTTAGCAGATTTCCCGGAAAATATGCGATTTGGCGGATACAGACATTTCTTCAAAGATGATTTTTCTTTTTGCGGTCATTTTCAAACCACATAGCAAATGGAGTGCTCATTCAATGAGAACATCAAATCAAATTATTTTTAAATGATTTGTAATCAGACCTTGAGTTATCTCTTCAACCAAAATCCACCAAAACCAAAATAAATAATGTCTTGCAAGTTTGATAGTATAATGTGTAATCAGACCTTGAGTTATCTCTTCAACCAAAATCCACCAAAACCAAAATAAATAATGTCTTGCAAGTTTGATAGTATAATGTGTAATCAGACCTTGAGTTATCTCTTCAACCAAAATCCACCAAAACCAAAATAAATAATGTCTTGCAAGTTTGATAGTATAATGTGTAATCAGACCTTGAGTTATCTCTTCAACCAAAATCCACCAAAACCAAAATAAATAATGTCTTGCAAGTTTGATAGTTCTGATTTGGGGGGAATTGGTTTCAATACACCGCATTGCCCTTCTGTATAAATTGTGATTAATACGTTGTAATTATCCATTTGACTGCTTTGATGTTAATACAAAGAGTTGTTCGTTGAATTTCGTGATCCAAGCATTGTAGTTTTGTTGTAGTGCATCCCCAACTAGGAGGCCGCCCTGAATTTGGTATGCACTGCATAATTAGATAATTTTTTTTTTAAGTAATTTCACAAATTTAATTATTGTCTGACAGATTTTTTTAAGAATTTTTATTTTATTTATTCATGGATTTTCTTGATAGTTTAACAGTTTTATGCGGAATCAAGATATTAAAAATTATAGATGTAGATTCAAGTCTATTATTAACATTATCACATTATTATAGGTTTAACTTAACAGTGGATCTAGCTAGAGTCAAAAGGGATCAAATCTTTTGAAGTGCAAACCTCTTTTAGAGTGAAAATTTTGAATAGAAAAATTGCGCCTCAACAGATTTGATCCCTCTCAAAGCCACCTGTAATTTTTCATTATTTAAGTTGCATTTTTTAATCTATAAAATGGATCAACATCTTCGAAATTTACTTGGGCATAAAATAGTTTGAACCATAAAAAAATATTATTTTCAATTACTTTATAAAATGTATGTATAGTTTCTTTTTTTCAACTTTTAATTAATTTATTTATCTTATAAAGTTTATCTTATTTCATAAGGAAATTCAAATATTTTATTTATAATTGAGAGTGAGAATGAAATATTTTTACCACTTATTTTATCCATAGTGTGATTATTAATATTTTATAATACTTCTAATTAAATAAACCAAACATTTATATTCATGCACCAAATAATCTTCTCAACTTAATAAAAACCAAATTAGTGAAAAATTGTGATCTATGCTCATAGTAGTTTAATAAACTCTAATACAGAGCAATCATAAAACTCTGTTATTTGTCACGGGTCCTACTTTTACTTTTCTGAGGTTCACCTTTCAAGCACGCCAAAACCAATAACTCAAGAAAATGCACCAACAGAGACTGTCACAGACACACACAACACTCAATTTTGGCCAATATCTCGACAATCATTATTATGAATACCACCAATATAGTCATTTTGTGTCAACACATAGATGTAGCAAAATCATAATAAGACTTTCAAATCTGACACACTCATCAAATTTAGTACTAGTTTTAATCTTAATCATATCAAATAAAACCGTTGATGGGCATAGAAAAATTTTAGTTGTATTTGACAGCCGATTTTCCTAAGCGAAACCAACGCATTTCATGTTCCGACTCGTTGTTGGATTAGTGGCAGCAACAAAAGAATTGAGGTAGTTATTTTTTTGGAAAGTGCTCTTTTATTTGATAACTCATTAGCAAACCGTTTGTCATAATGGTGTCATATAAATCGATAGGGTTAGGGAATCTCCTTACTATTATTGTTGAGATACATTGACTTTTAACAATTCAAATAGAATCCTCGTAAGTGCCACTTAGAGGAAGAATCCTCGTAAGTGCCACATAGAGGAAGAAAATTGTCAACAATGCTAATTTTAGATTCTCATATGACATTTTGAAATTTATTTTAAATGAAGATACAAGTTAGAAACAAAGCTAATAACTAGCATTGGCCCCTAAAGCTGCAAAGACATACGAAAGGAATTGAATATTTGGGAAGGTTTGGAAAATTATGAAGACAAAATGGACTACTTTTCACACAACTTCTTTTACCAATTAGGTAAATACAACTTATAGGACAACTTCAAAGAGCTAGAAAAAATATTAATTAGGAAAATATTTCCCAAGGGAGGCTGGAGCCACTATTGAGTTTCCAAATGATGATTAAATATCTCATTAGCTTGCCCATGTCCAACGCTTCTCTTCTTAAAGGATGCTTGCAACAAAACTCATGTTGATTCAAGTAGGCACTCTTAGCATGAAGGTCCTGAACATTCTTTTGAAATATTTTAATTATTGATCTTTGGGATTACTTTGATTTCATTACGGATATATGTGGACACACATATTGGTGTGTAACCATCTTTGATATCAACCCTAATATGTGGATAGTTTTTCCCAAAACCCAAATTATTAGGATAGCTTCACAATCATAATGTATTCATCAAGTTGCGGTCCACTTTCCATCCAAAAATGTGGATTCTAGTGGGATTGAACGAAAATTACATCACAAGTGCTGCTCTTATGGTAAGAACCCATATGGGAAAGAGGGAAATTAAAGCTTGAGACTCTATATCACTCTCATACTCAATTGCACATTGTCATCTCCCTTGATCTCATCCTTTGATTTAATCTAATACAAATCATTTAATTTATTGAAACAAGACAATAACAATTTCCCAAACTATCCATGTGACCTCGAACAAAGATTCTCTGGTTCTTGCTTTGATACGCACTTGAATTTTCAAATAAAAAACTTAAAAAGAAAATAGATTTAACGGGCCCATAAATAAATATAAGGAAACAAATCCATCAAAGACTTGTACGGAACCAATTCAAAATCGTTACAATGTCCATTCAAATACAATTACATCTATTCACTTTTATGATATAAAGGCCTTCAAAATGATTTGGAGATGTTTACAAATACAAGACACGTTTAATATGCATTCACATCTTCATTTTCCATATTAAAGGTGACAAGGAATGGAAAGAGAAAAATGGAGCAGAGATTGCTCTTCTCAATATTCAAAATGGCTAAATAGATTACATTGTAAACATCAATAATAAATGACTGGAGTAGAACTTGACACCTATGTAGTAGAACTGAAATAAAACTGAAATTTCTATGACACCTAGCAAACAACAAAATCAAATGAGATGACACCTAACCGATAGTGAGATTAATATCTCAACATCCCCTCTTAATCTCAATTCTTACATGTAGAGACATCTAGAATGCCTAATTGTTTTCTTTGAAATTCAAATATGTTCTTGCCCAATGGATTTGTGAAGATATTTGCAAGTTGATCTTTGGAACCACAAAAATCAAGCACTATGTCCCCATCATTGACAAGCTCATGGATGAACTGAAAACGAGTGTCAATGTCATTTTTGTTTTTGTGGAAAACATGATTTTTTTATAAAGAAATTCCTGAACTCTTATCACGGTAAATTTTTGTTGGCTTATTGTGAGCATTTGAAATATCTTTCAATAATCTTCTCAACCATACTACTTGACAAGTTGTTGAATTTGCTGCTACATATTTTGTCTCTACAGAAGATATTGAAACTATTGATTATTTCTTGGATGCCCATGAAATCACATTAGTTCCAAGATGAAAAGCATACCCTGAGGTTCTTTTGTGATCATCTAAACTCCCTGCATAATCGTTGTCTATATATCCTGAAAAATGAGCAATTTTCAGAATGAGTATATAACAAACCATAGTCTATAGTCCCTGCATATACCTTAAGATCCTTCTTTCATCCTTCCAATGAGCAATCTCAGATGACCGCATAAACTTGGAGACAAAACTTGTTGCAAACATAATATCAGGTCTAGTTGCAGTTAGATACAACAAACAACCAACTAGACTTTTATACAATGTGGGATCAACTGGTGGTGCTACATATTGTTTTCTCAGTTTGGTGCCTTGACCAATTGGTGTATGAACAGGTTTGTAATTGGTCATTTTGAACTTTTGGATGATATCGGTAGCATATTTTTTTTGACCAACAAAAATTCCATTAGCAGCTTGGTGAATTTCAATGCCTAAGAAATATTTCATAACCCCTAGACATGTCATATCAAACTTTATTTGCATTGTTGCTTTGAAGTCTTCTAACATCATATTGCCAGTATAAAGAAGATCATTTACATAAAGACATATAATAAGGCTTTTACCTTCATGACCTTTGGTATACAAAGTTGGCTCATGGATGCTTCTCCAAAAACCACTTTTGTTGAGATATGTGTTGATGCAACTGTACCAAGCTCTTGGAGATTGCTTCAAACAATACAAATCTTTCCTCAATTTGTGTACCTTATGCTCTTGTCCTCGAACTTCAAATCTAGGAAGCTGTTCTACATAAACTTCTTCCTACAATATACCATTTAGAAAGGCAAATTTTACATCAAGTTGATAGACTTCCATTTGTGTTGAGTTGTTGTGGACAAAATGGTTCCAAAAGTGTCTAACCTTGCTACTGAAGCAAAGGTTTCACCATAATTGGCAACAAAATTTTGTGAGAATCCTTTGGCAACTTCCTTGCCTTATATTTCTCAATCTCTCCTTTTTCATTCATCTTGGTCTTATATACCCATTTTACATCAATTCTGGTTTTGTTTATTGGGAGATCAACTAATTCCCAACTCCGATTCTTCTCTATGGTAGTGATTTCTTGGTTCATTGCATCTACCCAATTATTTGATTTAACTGCTTATTCAAAGTCAGTTGGTTGAGATGAAAGAAACGAAAACTACTTCTGTTGGTAAAACTCATGCACCTGCTCATATATTTATCTGATGCTCCTTGTTTTTTTATTATCTTCTGAAGATGTTGAATCACTGATGGATTCCCTACTTGAAGATGTACCATTTTTAGAATGGTATGGCTCTTCTTCAACCTACAATCTTGGTGGTTATGGTGGATAGAAAGATTGATTGGAATCTTCATCAACTTGATCAGACCAAGATTCATTTTCAAAAAAATTTACATCTATGCTTAAAACAAACTTCTTGGTATTACTGTGGGTTCTCTGAAACTTAACTCAAAACAAATGAACCACAGAGGTATAAAATCCAGAATTATTTCCCTGTATGGAGGGGAGACATGGAGTGAGATAATTTTACTATGGTTATTACTGTGGGTTCTCTAGAACTTAGCTCCAAAGAAATGAACCATAGAGGTCTATAATTCGGAATTATTTCCCTGTACGGAGGGGAGACATGGAGTGAAATCATTTTACTTGATATGGTTATTACTATGGGTTCTCCGAAACTTAACTCAAAACAAATGAACCAAAGAGGTCTAAAATTCAAACTTCTTGGTAACTGGATTGTAAAAACTGTAGGCCTTTAACTTCTCACTATAGCCTACGGAAAAACATCTTTCTCTCCTATCATCAAGCATCTTTCTTAGCTTCTCAGGAACATGTGAAAATGCTACTGATCCAAAAATTCTAAAGTGAGCTACATTTACCTTTTGACCATCCCATGCTTCTTGAGGTATTGTATCTTGGAGACTAGTTTTTGCAGATCTGTTGAGAACATACACTGTTGTTAAAACTGCTTCAGCTCAATAGTTATCTGACAACTTCTTCTCACGAAGCATACGTCTGTCCATGTTCATGATTGACTAATTTTTCCTTTCTGCTACTCCATTTTGCTGTGGAGTATATCTTGTTGTGTTCTACATTATGAGTCCTTGTTGTTGACAAAAAGCTTTGAATTCAGTGGAGGTGCACTCTCCTCCTCTATTGGATATGGGTACTTTCAAAGGCTTTCCACTCTATTTTTTTGCTTCTTCTTTGAACTCTTTAAATGTTGAGAAAGTATCTGATTTATTTTTGAGAAAATATACCCATATCTTCCTGCTATAATCATCAAAGAATGTCAGAAATAAACACTACCACCAATGGAATGTGTTTGCATTGGACCACATAAATATCTATGAACAAGCTCCAAAGGCTCTTTTCCTCTAGAGGAAGATGTGGGAAAGTTATCTCTTTTATGCTTGGATAGCACACAAATTTCACAATTACAATGTTTTTCATTCATAGTAGGGAGACCAATGACAATTGACTGATTCTGAAGCTGACTTCGAGTTTTGAATGGAATATGGCCATAGCTAAAATGCCATAGCTGAGATTCATCTATTCTTGATACATTGTGGACTAAATACTGTGAGAGATTTCGACTTCTAAGAGTCAAAGGAAACATCCTATTCTTGGTTTTTTCAACCTTTGCTACCACTCTTCTATTGGGAAATTTGTCATAGATATAACATGTGTTCCCTTGGAATATTACATCATAACCATGTTCCATTAGTTGTCCTACAATACTGAGGTTGTGCATCAGATGTGGAACATAATAAACATCAGGTATGTATTTCTACTGATTTTGTTTATTAAGAATAGGGACAATACCTTGTACTTCAAATTTAATGCAAGAATGATCTCCAAGAGTAATTTATTATGTTATGGAAGCATCAAGATAAGAAAATATTTTTGTTACTTGTCATATGATTGTTACAGCTACTGTCTAGAAATCAAATATCCTTGTTGTGAGTTTCTTAAAAAAGATGGCGAGAAATAAGCATTGTTTCAGAGGATTCTCCTTCTTTGTTGGAGAGATGGACATTGCCTCTTTGTTGATCTGACTGTTTCTTTCTACATTCATGTTCATAACGCCCAAATTTCTTGAAGTAATAACATTGGACATTAGATTTTCTCCATGTTCTTCTTCTTTGAGTTTGGTTTTGTGGACGTCTCCATTGCTCTACTGCATGATGATGTTCTCATCTCCCTCTGCTTCGGCCTCTACCTCACTTATTTCCACCTTTATATCCTCTGCCTCCACCTCTTTTAAAAGAGAGTTGTGCTTTGAAATCTTGTTTCATGGAATCTTTTGCCAAGTTGAGTCTTGTTTCGTGTGCCATATGTGATCTAGTCAACTGTTCTACTAAGAAATCTGTAAAATCTTTGGATTCGAGAATAACTGTTACAGTCATGTCATATTTATTGGGTAGACTTTGAAGGACATTTTGAACAATTTTCTGATCTCAAATTGTTTCACCAATGATCAGACTTGATCTGATTGACTATTCCTACGACTCTAGTCATGAACTGATCCACATTTTCTATGTCAGTCGTCTTTAGGGTTTCAAACCGTGATATCAATGTCTATATTTTCACTATATTCACTGTATCATTACCTTGATACATATATTTTAAGATTTCCCAAGCTTCATGTGGATGCACTGGCTTTCTTGTCGAAAATAGAGTTATCCACTGAGTTTTGTATCCAACATTTGGCTTTGTGTTCTTTCTTTCTGAGTTCAATAGCTGCATTCCTCTGATTATTGGACATGGTCGCCCATGCTTCTTGGGTCGGCTCTGCATAGGCAGTTTGAAGTGTATTCCAACACTCTTGGGCTTGCAAAAATGTCTTCATTCATAGAGACCAAAACTCGTATTTTTTTTCCAAACGGAGTCGGGGTCTGTGGAAAAGCACTAGAGAAAGCCATTTCTTCAAATGCGAATGTGTGCCTTTTTTTAACTCTTTTCTCAATAAAATAGACTCCCCTCAACTCCTCTTTAAAAAATACACTTAAACAAAACCCTTTTCAAAATTTACTTTTACAGATCTCTTTCTTACGAGACCAATTATCAAATTCCTTATATTTAACAAGGATTTTTTTTTGGTTGTAATTTGAATAAAACCTCCTTTCTTTTTGAATCCTTCAAAATCTCCCTTTTTTAAGAATTTCGAAAATCCTTTTTAAAACAAATTCAAAGAGGCCTGAAGCCTTCATATAAATTGCTAATTCCAAATCCTTTGAATGAAAAAGACTCGAGGCTTTACAAAAGATGTTTTTCATCACCTCTTTAAAAATCTCTCCCGTACACACATGACGCACAAACTTTGATTTTGACCAAATTCTTTCAAACACGTTTGTCGTTTTGCATGAGCCATTGAATTCAGTGAGCCGAGCCTTTTTTCCATGTGCACAACTCCGACAGGGTCGGATGTCACAATTGTGCACAATTCTTCTACACATGGGGTGCAGAAGTTTTAAGAAATCAACAAATTCATAAGTTCACAACTTTGTGCGTATTTTCTTCTTGGGTGAGCTGTGAATATGATGCATTGGGCTTCTCTTATGGTTGCGCATTTGCTATTTTCTCCTCGACTTCTCATGCTTCTTCTTTGCGACTAAAAAATTTGAAACGTTGATCTCTTTGGAGTCTTATGCGATCATGTGTTTCGATACCATGACAAAGAATGAAAAGCAAAAAATGGAGCAGACATTTCTCTTTTCAATATTCAAAATGGCTAAATATATTACATTGTAAACATTAATAATACATGACTGAAGTAGAACTCAACACCTATAGAGTAGAACTGAAGTAAAACTGAAATGTCTATGACACCTAACAAACCACAAAATAAAATGAGATGACACCTAAAGGATAATGAAATTAATATCTCGACAAAAAAACATTTATTTTATGTTTAAAGATTCTAGTAGACTGTTAATTAAGGTGGTAACAGTTGAAAATATGAAAGTTCTTTTACCGGGACATGAACAGTTGAGATTTCCATTAATAAGAAACATATAAGTAGAACAATTAAATACAATAATTAATAATATCTAAGTATGACAATCTAAATCTATAATATTTTGGTACAAAGTTTCACCGTAACAATTTATTTAATGATTGATATCATATGGAAAATATCCATATATAAGATAAATGAATAAGAACTACCTTATAAAACATATATGAAGATATAATTGAATTTTACGTTGCACCATGCCATTGGCTTGCAACTAAGGCTATTCCCTATGTTTTGTTTTTTCCAAAAACAAGGGGAAAACAAGATGTATTGGTTTTATAGATAAAATGTTGCTAAGAACATTATCAAATTTTTTACATAATCACAAAGAAAGAACTCGGAAAGTGATGTTCATTTTATATTCCTTTAGTAATGGCATGTCTAAAATGTACTAGAGTAGCTTAAGCCAAGATATCACCATGCCTTCATACACTTAATATTGTCTTCATAAGAGTCATCCACATGCATGCCAACAAGATGGCCATTATCAACTATTTTATCATCATCTCTGATATCAAAATTTGATATCCTACAAAGCTTAGTGTTTTCACAAACAAGTAAAATTTTCTCATCGAATTTATCATAAGCCTTTTTGATAGAAAAAGTTCATTCATCAGAATTAGTATGTTATAATCCCTTGGCAATTTTCTTTTTGGGTAGTTGTCCTAGTCTTTGCAACTACAACTGATGATATTTACTATCCATTTACTATTCATTATTGTATGAAAAGTGTTGTTTTCCTCCTAAATCATCTTAGATGCTTCCTTGTTCTTGTTGTGGTGATAGACCTTGTTCATTATGTCCTCTCGAATCTTTAAAAAAAAATCAACATCATAATGTTGTTTATCAATAGTCGTTTAATTGAATCTTGATGCCTCTTCAGCAATCGTCAACCTTTGAGTAACCACATATGGGATACAGAATTTTGTATGATCCTAGCACTTCCTTCATGTGGACCTAGCCCATGCTCGAGATGGACAACATAGAGCTTAAACACTACCTTCTCCTCATCTTCATAAGAAAATGTCTAATCACTGGTTGATGTGGTGGATGTACTTATGGGGGTTGCTCTAAAATCAAAGGATCTGATTTTTGTAATGACTGAGGCAATGAACAAGCTTGTCTTGGATGCATTTCCACCCCATCAGGACTTTGCATTGATTTTAGGATTGAAATCTAATATATTGTGAGATCTGGTTTTCTATTTTGATGTGGTTGTTGTTCCTTTCCAACTGTGCTAAAGTCACCATCTTATTTTCTTTTTCTTGTTACCTCGCTTATGTTATCTTCATTTCTATAATTTTATAGAAACTATTTGGTAGATTTTCACATATCACTTCTTTGTGCCTCCAGGGTCTATACCATCTTTGTTTTTAATAGGTTAGATTGTATTTATTGGACCTCTTTTCTATTGCAGTGCCAATAACAACATTGTCAATAGTGTAGATCCATCCATTGGAAGATGAGGGTACCAAAACTTGCCTTGCCCTTTTTCTAGACCCATCATCTACTTTTCCTAATTCTTCATTCCATGGAGATGTTGTAGTGTTTATTTAAATGAGAGCACAAATGATTGATCCTCACCATGCCTTAGAAAACTGAAAACCCTCCAATTACTCTACTCATTGCTCATGGGATGGCATCCAATGTGACTGTATGGCTTGAATAGTGACTCTTAATCTCTCTTTTATGGGTATTTCAAGTCCATTCCCACTCATGTCACAAATCTGGTACCGATCCGTGTGATCGACGTCTTCAATAACTCCCTTAATGGAAAAATCCCCTCCAACATATCAAAATTAAGGAACCTCAAGGTCCTCGACATCTCCTATAACTCCCACACTGGAAGCCTCCCCTCCAGCATATCAAACTTGAGGAACCTAAAGGTGCTTGATGTCTTTCACAATAAATTGTCAAGGAAATTGTCGCTAGATTTGAGATATCTCATGAAGCTTCTGAAGCTTCATAGAAAACAAATTATCGCGACAATTCCATGATGACTTGCTTGAAGCAGAAAAACCCTAGAATCCAAAGCTCTGATACCAATTTCTATGCAACTAGCTCATAGAATAGAAGAAATAGATAGATCAACAACTTCAAAAGTAGCCTCTTCGAGGGGGAAACCTCCTTTATATTACTTAAAATGAACAATTCTTGGATGATACAAATGACAAGACCTCCTTTTTATATGTAGGAGTCTAATGGGCCACAATATAATCAGAGACGACATAACAATAATAATGTAAGGGTACAAAAATAACAATAGTGGGCTTCTATGAGGCACAATAATAACAATATGGGAACAACATGGACACAACAATAACAATAAGGAGTACAATGACAATAATAATAAGGGAATACACTAGTATTATAGGAACCTAACATGATGGTAGGCCCCATAATTGTAATGTTTAATTCACATTCTCACCCTATGCTTACTCATAGTTTTCCTTTTTATTACTACCATTTTTCACAATTGTTGGGCTAGTAGCTTAACTTGGAGCATGATTACATAAGTGTTCATTATTTAACCTATTTCCTTTATTTCAATATGATTTGCATGAAAATGATTATTGATGGTGGTGCTTGTGGTGTTTCATGAATGTATATGAAATGACCATCAAATATACACATGCATCAACAATTAATTGCACTTAGTTATGTTCCTGCACCAACACTCCTACACTAGCATTTCTGCATGAGAGAGCAACCAATTTGGTGCTTCGACATTTCGACACGCTTCTGGGGAAAACCAGGGAAGGTTATTGTCCAAAATGATGTTATAACACCTTACCATGAGTTGGATTGCACCCAGGTCACACATATGAGTCTCTAGAATAAATCAACAAATTTGCTCAAAATCCACAGAATTTTCAAAATGCCACGTTTGACCTCTATTTGCATACAGTTGTAGGCGAATCTAGAAAATATGAGAAAATGGGTTTTTTGTCAATATAAAAAGTTATTTATAACCAAAAATATTTCTCAATGTTCACTTTCGTTGAAAAGTTACATGCAGGTCTTTAAGGCAGTTTCATAAAAAAAACATTGTTTTTCAAGAATTCTAGAATCTTGTAAAAAGAGCCAAACAACCAACTTCAGGCACGATTTCCGAGGACCTGGAGTTTAATGGGACAAATATAAGAGATTTTTTTGTTATAAATAGGACAAATTAGGTTCCCTCCAAACCATTCTCCAAAATTCGCCATCGTTAGGAAGATATTCCAATATCTTTGAGGCCAATTTGTTAAAAATATGCAATTTCCTAGAATTAAGGAAAATGATTGTTAGAGTCAAAATTCGCCTTGTAAATTTTTATAAATGGCTTAGCCATGGTCTGTGTGAAGTGAGGATATGTTATTATAGCTTCATATTTCTAGTTTAGAGTTGGAACATATGGCTTGGGATGTACAGAATCAATTCAATTTTAATAAAGGACTTCTAATGCAAGGTTTTTTTCTCCAAATCTATTGTTTTTTAATGATCATTTTTATTCTATAATTTGATTTAATTTTAAAAGAGTGAGATATGGATGGTTTGGGCCCGGCCGACCAATCTCAACATTCATCACTTTAGATTAGTTTTCAATCGTTGGAAATTAGCAAAAGTTGTGTTGAATGATGATTTTCTGTGTATGAGTAGTTTCTTTGATATACTTGCATGACTCAGAATGTTCAAGCATTGCTTCCTTTTATATTGGAGTAATGATCTCATCATGAATAGTTAAGGATCGTGTTAACGAAACATGAAGGATGCTTGAATAAGAATTCTGAAACCAATTCTATTTAAATTGTATAATATTGCATTTAATACTTATATATAGTTATTTTGTACTTAGACAAGTTTTGTAATATCATGATTTATATGAATGTCCAACGATAGTATGACGAGATGTTAATGGTTGGATTGAGAGTTGTAGGTTAATGCCTTTCATGGAATATGCTTTCTAAGTTTATTTGATGTAGTTTTATATTAGAATAAACTTTGATTTTTAGATGTGTGAGAACATTAATTTGAAGTTCTTAGTTTCCTCCGAGTGTTTTAGGGATGAATGTTAAGAAATATAAAATACTAGTTTGAATTATTATTGGCTTGAATCCCAAGACTTAGACTTAGTGATTAGATTTGGTTTTGATGGATTGCATATTCTCCTTTGTTTAGAATTGCTTGGATTAGAATTAGTTTTGTTTTAGATTGAAATTATCATAAACTTGATACTTAATGGTAATTAGTCTTGTTTGATTTCAGATTTCTAAATTTTATTGTTTGGATTGCAATGAAGCTTTACTTGCATTGAAATTCAGTTTTGATCGATTTACTTTACTTAGATTGAGATTAAAAATGTTTAGTGATTTGTATTTTGTACTTAATTCAGGTATAGGAGTAAGAATCAATTTTAGAATTCATGATTTTAGTTTAGGTTAGATGTTCTAATCCTAATTTACCTATGCTTGTGCCTCTAAGTCTTATGACCCTAGATTGATAATTTAATGTTGGAATTATAACACATATAACTTCTCCAACACTGTGTGTTCCAATTCCTCTTGATCTTGCTACTAATGATTGTCGTTACTTTCAACCACCCAACCGGGCATTTCATGATTTCATGTACCAAACACATAATTTCCATTAGATTCAAATAAATTGAAATAACTTCAAATCATACCTCATTGGTAGCTTGTCAACAAGGTACAGTTTGGAATTTTGTTTTCTTCTTGTCACAACAAGTCAAACTAGCTCTTTGAACAAATTATCATGTATAAACATATCACATCAACTTAGCTCAAAACATAACCATCATAGATTAAAATCATAAATCACATGTAACCATCATAAATTAGAATCATAGATCATATTTAATCATCATATACCAAAATCATAAATCTCATGCATAATACACTGAAATAAAGTATTGATACTTATCGTTTAATCAATACTTAGCCTCTTCCTTGGTCCTTATTACGTACACACACTAGATCCCACACTCGAAAAACACCCAGTGCCTTCTCCTCAACCATGTGCACATACACATAGTGTGCCTCACACACATACAACCACACATGAGATACAAATCATGCAATACATGCACCTACACCTGACATACATCACGGCACAGAGACCTACACTCGATGTACAACACAATACATATATGTGCACATAGTACAACACAACAAATACACATGTAACGTTACCACAACTGCAAAATGCACATACGTAGTACCTCATGTCCACAAAACAACATGTACGACATGCACACAATACCCCATGTACACCAATACCATATGTATAACATGTGCACACTACCACCTGTACATAACACCACTTGCACGATGTGTGCACAACATCACATGTACACAACACCACCTGCACAATGTGTACACAAATCCGCATGTACATCGTACCACTTGTACAATGTGTACACAATGCCAAACGTACACAACACCCCATGCATGACATGTACATGACACCACAGGTACACAACACCATATGCACATCATACACACCACACCACCTACACATAGCACCATATGTACAATATGTACACAACACCACATGCTCACAACACCACTTGTACAATCATGCACATAACACCATATGTACATAGTGCTGCCTATACAACATGTACTTAGCACCATATTACATATCACTGCATATCCAACACACGCACAACACCATATGCACACAACACTGCATATCTGACATGTACATAGCACCATCTATATCCATCATTTCATATGAAATGTACACACAATACCATACATACAATAGGCACACAACATCATATGTGCACAATACTACATATACTATACGTACACATCACCATAGGTATAGTCAATGAATATACAACATTCACAACATGTACACAACAATAGTACTGCACATCCAACACCACACTGCATCTACCAAGAAACCTTGCTTCGAGTGTCTTATCCATGCTTGTCCCAACCTGTCGCAAACAACACTTCTTTTATTTTTCTGATGTATCCTTTAGAGTTACCTGTCATAACATTAACATAGTCATAATACAAGCATACAATATCAATTCATATCCAAATAATACTGACCTCGTATATTTGTCATGACTACTCTTTCCACTTAGTTCCCCATAAGACCAAGAACCATGTCATGACATTCACCTGCATAAGCAATGATTCCTCAATAAAATTGATCCCTGACAGCCCTATCAGACAATGACATAGATACATGGATACATACATACATATCCATAAACATTAGCATAAAACAAGCATGATCCTGTTAGACAACAACATGCACACACACATATATACATGCATATATATATACGCATTAGCATAAAAATGATCACAACATAATTACCAATTATTATAAGGTCAAGGTTAAGAGAACTCCCTTTATTCATGCACTACATTAAGAACAACCATTCCCAACATAGCCAAGGAATCTAATGCTTCATATCCATTTAATTCACCTTTCGTGTTACCTTCTCATGACTACCCTGCCATTGTCCATTTATCCCAATGGGCCCAACCAATCCAATTGACTATCATACTCTTGCCTCCAATTACCCTTATACATGCACAAAGCTTCATTACATGTTGGGTTTCATTCATCTCTTCTCAAGCTCCATTAACTTTCCTCTTTTCCCAACCAATTCCCAAGAACCAAAACATAAAAGGCAAGAACAAGAAGCAAACAAGAGAAACCCATAAAAACCAATAGCAATACAACATCATTAACAAAGTGGCAAGTCCTTGTGCCATACATAATAAAAACTACAAATCAAGATTAAAAAAAATCACAAAATATCGAAGGCACAAAACTCCCAACAAAGACCACGACTCAACCCCATGGATTCCCAATGCCCCCAAGGGAAATTAAACATGATCCTTCTTCAGTACTTCATGGAAACATCTTTTTCCATGAAATCCCCTGCATCATACTTCCATATACACATAGTTGTTAGTCCATAAATAAACATAACAACATACTAGTTACCTTACATTGTTGTGCCAATCACATTACCTTGTAATGGAACATGTCCAAGCCATCTCTCAAGGGTCTCCAATCCTTTGATGGATCCAGCTATAACTAACAACTAGTTGATGTACCTATCAACTACATGTTCATAACTATAGAAAATATCCGCATAATTTCAAACAAATTAGGGTTAAGAACGCTTCATGTATGTAACTCATTCGTTTTGAATTAGGGTTTCCAAACATAGGAAAAATAATTCTTATCTAATTCCTTTCTTTTAGCATTTACCTTGTTGTGATTGAGTCTTATTATGCACTATCACATCATCCAAATTTTAGTTATATAAACCAATAAATTATTACCTTGTCATGCTAATACCAAACATGTTTCCCTGCAACTACTCACACATGTCAATCACATGTTTCAAATATCAAGACAATCATATATATCAATTTGAAATCAACCTTTACCAAGACTAACAACCATGTCATAATCCATAGTCAACTCATAGTAATTAGACATAATGCTGCAACTATTACCTATTACACTCAAGTACATATCAACTGCTCAACACATATTTGTGAGTAAAACCATCTTAAAACAAGATCATTTCTTGATCAAATCTTATAGACACATGCTCATATCATGCAATTAATCAAACATTCAGTAAAAAAGAGATGATATAGTAGACACCAACACTCAAACACCAAATAGATAACATAATAAAACATTAAAACACCAAATAGATGGCATAAGTAAGCTCATACCTTAATGTATCTCACAGGAGGCTATCTTGTTCGCACAATCAATCTAGTTAGCATGATATAACTTCACAAGACATCATCACAACACAAATAAGATCATGACATCCATAACAATAACTAACTAACATGTTCACATCATAAGGTCATAAAAAATTTTCATTCAAGCATAAGAATCACATATGTACGATCAATTTAGATTAGTATGACATAATATCACAACGTATTAACTCATACTAGAATGTCATAACCCTAACCATTTGCATTGACCAATCCAAGTTTTTTTGATACATATAACATCTTGATCTTAATGTTACAACCATATAATAACAACAAATTAACCTATAACATACTCAACAACATATAAAATAATCATCAAGTTACGTAACATAAAACAACCATAGCAATGCATACAACCATAGGTTACTATCATTCATGATTATCAGACACATGTACATATGACTACACTAATCGGATAACGTCTATCATGTATGTAACCATAACATCAACAGAATGAAAGGCATACACATAACTGTAATGCATAAACAACCCTTAACCTACATACCAACTGTTGAAAAATGTGCAATAAGAAATGTTACATTTAGAATGTGTTAAAAATAGGACTTCTAAATATAGCAGTTTGG
>APFE031689995.1:45306-62506 GCA_000404065.3 Pinus taeda
CTATCATTTCCTCTGTGAGAATTGACCACGTAACAAGTTGTTTACGAGAACAAAGCCCTTTATACCATAAAAATTGATCTAGGTCTAAATATGAAGATGCAATACATACCTTTTGTAACAATGGTACACCATGTAGATCAAAATATTCCTCCGTCTGAAGTATCCAATTTCCCGGATCCTTGCCATCAAACTTCCTCATCTTGATTTTTTTTTTAAATTTTAGGAGCTCGATCTTCAAATGACTGTAACTCTGTACTTTCAGATCTTCAAGTTCTGAAATTATGACCTACAGTAGCCCTTTGTGTCCTCTTTCTAATGCCACCAATCTGATCCCAATTGGATTCTATAAGGAAGAGTTATGCAAAATCTCCCATAGTGACCTGATTATAGACTAGTTCAGTAGAGCGAACTTGTACGACATACCACGAGTCACTGTTTTGACCTTTGGCTCTAAAAAATATGTACAAGAAACTAAAGTTTGTCCTCTTTATGTACCTTCTAACGAAATTTCAATCCGATGTTTAGAGAGAGTTATGAAAATTTTCCCCAGGTCACCTATTTGGAATGTAATTCAGGAGTCTGCAAAAAGACCAACTTCCTTAGATCATATCTCCGCAAATATAGTGCAAAAAGCTCTGAAATTTAGACTCGAGATTTAGTGCGATGTCTTCTCAAATGGTTTTTTTTTTCAGCTTCTGAAATGTCGCGAAAACAAAGTTATAGCGAAAATGCCACGATGACCTGTTTGGAGCAGTGAAACCCTAGAATCGAAAGCTCTGATACCAAATGTTATGAAATCAGCTCAAGAAAAGATAGAAAAGATAGATCAACGCCTTAGAATTCAGCCTCTTCGAGGGGGCAACCTCCTTTACATTACATAAATGAACAATTCTTGGTGATCAAATGGAAAGACCCCCTTTCTATAATAGAGTCAAGGGGTCATACATATCAGAGCCTACATACCAATAATAATGTAAGGGCACAATAATAACAATAGTGGGCTTCTATGGGGCACAATAGTAACAATATGGGCACTACATGGATACATCAATATAATAAGGGGCTTGTACTAATAACAATAAGGGGTTACACTAGTAGTATAGGGGCCCAACAGTAAATTCTTCCACTTGATGAGATGATTTGAAATTGATCGATTTCGTAGTTGTCGGGTTCTTTTTCTATGATTGGTCCAAGCTCCAATATGATTTTTCCTTCCTTATCAAGTTCTGGAAATATTTTTTGAACTGGGATCTTTTGCAACTTTTGAATGAGTGGCCGCACCTCTTCATTCTTCTTCCATTCATCCCTTGCTTTGTTTATCCAATCTGGTTGGATAATAGAAATAGCACAAAGCAATGCTTTCACATCCTCATCCTTTCTTGAGAGTGCATGTGCAACAACATTTTGCTTTCTTTTTTTGTAGGATGATTTCAACATCATAACCCAACATATCTGTGACCCATTTTTATATTATTCTAAAGATAATCTTTATTCTAAAAAGTATTTAAGACTATCATGATCCATTTTACCTTGAAGTGTCTTCCCATTAGGTAAGGTCTCCATTTCTTAAGTGCATGCAGTATCTCCAACATTTCCTTCTCATAAATAGCTTGCTTGAGATGTAGCCATAAAAATACCCAATCACCTACATCAAAACTTCTTTCACTACGACATTGATCTGCCTGTTGTTTCATTCAATTCTGCACCAAAGCGACATTATCCTTTAAAATTTGGAGAACTTGTTGTTGATTCTCGATGTGATCTTTCACTACTTGAATATTTTTCTTCATGATATGTCCTTCTATCTTGAGAGTTTGAGGAGTCGTAATTTCTTCCAATGCATTACAAGATATGGTTGGATTCATTTCTTGATGCTCCATGTGATCTTTCACTTCTTGAACATTTTTCTTCTTGATATGTCCTTTTATCTTGATAGTTTGAGGAGGGGTAATTCTCGTTAATGCATTACAAGATATGGTCTGTTTCATTTCTTCTTTCTCGATGTGATCTTTCACTTGTTGAACCTTTTTCTTCTTGATATGTCCTTCTATCTCACCAGTTCGAGGAGTGGTAACTCTTGCCAATGCTTTACAAGATATGGCCAGATTCATTTCTTCTTTCTCTGGGGTTGGTTCCTGGTGTATATCCTCTTCTTTTGATGTTTCTTTATCCTTTTCTTTCTCCTCTTCATAATCTATGTAAAATAATTTCTTCTCAGCACACTTATGATCTTTAGTGTATTTGCTATCACAATTGTAACAAAGCCCTTTTTCTCTGTTTTGTTCTAATTGTTGTCGTTTAAACCTTGTAGGTTTTGGAAGGCTAGGAGAAAAAACACTTCCATAATTATAGTCGAGTGGTGGGATTCCTTGTTTCCATAATTTTGCTTTCAAATTTTCTTGCCAACCTGAATGCCTTCTCCAATGAATCAGGTTCCCAAAGACGAACCTCATGTTGAATGTTATCCTTTAAAGTCCTTATGAAGAGATGAATTCTTTGCTTCTCTGGAAGATCATTTACCCTTATACTCAAATTTTGAAATTCCTCAATGTGCTCACTCAATTTTTGAAAGTCCTCAATCTGCTCTGCCACTGAACCCTTTTTTTCGAGATTTATCAATTGGCTAAAAAGGTGCTACTCTTTGTATCCTCATAATGTGCTATCATTTCTTCCGTGAAAATTGAGCAAGTGACAAGTGCTTTACTAGAACAAAGCCCTTTATACCATAAAACTTGATTTGTTTCTAAATATAAATATGCAATATGTACTTTTTGTAACATTTGAAGCTCATGTAGATCAAAATATTGCTCAATCTGTAGTATCCAATTCACTGAATCCTTGCCATCAAACTTCCTCATATCGCCTTTTCTTGATTTTAGGAGTTTGATCTTGAAACAAATGTAACTCGCTAATTTCATATCTCCAAGTTCTAAAATTGTGTCCTATAGTAGCCCTCTAAATCTTCTTTCTAACCTCACAAGTCTGATTAGAATTTGATTCTCGAAGAAAGAGTTATGCTCAATATCCTAAGATGACCTGATTATATAATGTTTCAGTAGAGTGAATTTGTATGTCGTGCCATGTGTCACTGTTTAGACCTACGGATCTAAAAAATTATACAAAGAAAACTACAATTTATCCTTTTTTCTGTAACTTCTTATGAAATTTCAATTTGTTCCTCAGAGACAAAGTTATGACGAGTCTCCCAAGGTCACTTGTTTAGAATGTAATTTGGGAGTTTGCAAAAAACCTAACTTCCTTAGATTATATCTCCGAAAATATAGTGAGAAAAGATCTTAGATTCCAACCCAAGCTTCACAATGATTTCAGCTCAAACGGGTTTTCATTTCAGAGTTTGATCATTTGTAGAAAAAATATTATAGCACAAATTCCACGATGACCTATTTGAGATGAAATTCTAGAGCTTTCAAACACCCTAACTTCCTTAGATCATATCTCTGAAAATATAGCGAGAGAAGATCTAAAATCCAGATGCAAGGTTCAAACCAATCACTTCTCAAATGGGGTTTTTTTTTAAGCTTTTGAAATGTCGTGGAGAAAAATTTATAGCAGCAATTCCACAATGACCTGTTTGGAGCAGCAAAACCTTAGAATCCAAAGCTCTGATACCAAATGTTATGAAACCAACTCACAAAAAGATCGAAAAGATAGATCAACGCCTTAGAATTGAGACTCTTAGAGGCAAAAACCTCCTTTACATTACAAAAATGAACAATTATTGGATGATACAAATGACAAGACCTCCTTTCTATATATAGGAGTCTAAGGGGTCATAATATAATTAGAGCCCACATAAGAATAATAATGTAAGGGCACAATAATAATAGTAGTGGGCTTCTATGGGGCATATTAATAACAATATGGGGATTACATGGGCACAACAATATAATAAGGTGGTTGTAATAAGAACAATAAGGGGTTACACTAGTAGTGTAGGGACCTAACATGACCTAGCTATTTCTTATCTTCATCATCATACTTGAATACTAATCGAAACTAAGTAGGATCTCAATTTCTCCCTAGTTACAATTTTTGTTAACATGTCTGCAGGATTCTATCTAGTGTGTATCTTTTCTAGCTTCAATTGTCCATCTTCCAACATTAACCATATGAAATGGTACTTGTGTTGTATATGTTTAGTCTTGGATTGAAATGATGAGTTCTTTGCAAGATGAATAACACTCTCTTTGTCACTGTATAACCTACCCATCTCCTATTTGTTACCCAACTCATCCATTAGCCTTTGTAACCAAATCATTTCTTTACTAGCCTTTGTTGCAGAAACATACTCTCCTTCCATTGTTCAAAGTGCAACAATGTTTTTCAACTTTGAAACCCAGATGATAGTTGTTCTACCTACAGTAAACACGTACCCTATGGTGCTCCTCTTGTTATCTCTATCACCTGCCATATTTGCATCAACATATCCATGTAGATAAATGCTTGAACCACCAAAACATAATGCTTGATTTGTGGTACCTCTCAAATACATGAGAATCCATTTCACTTCCATCCAATGCTCTTTTCCCGAATTATTCATATATCTGCTTACAACTCCCACTGCATGTGCAATATCAGGCCTTGTGCAGACCATTGCATACATTAAGCTTCAAATTGCTGATGCATATGGAAATTTACACAATAATCCATCTCTTCCTGAGTCTTAGCACACATTTCCTTAGTTTGAAATGTTTAGCCAAAGGTGTACTAACTGGTTTTCCATTCTGCGTATCAAATATTTCTAACACCTTTTCTATGTACTCACTCTAAGATAATTTTAATTTGTGATTTTCCCTATCTCTTTTTATTCTCATACCAAGGATATGTTTTGCAGCACCAAAAGCCTTCATTGCAAATGAATTTTCCAATTTTCCTTTGAGCACATTTATTTCCTGTGGGTTCTACCCTCCAACAAGCTTGTCATTTACATACAATAGAAATATAGTATAGCTTCCATCATTTTGTTTCTTAGGATAAACACAATGATCAGAATGACATCTAGTGTAATGTTATATACATAGGGGGGATAATATGGGGTACCAAGGGAGGTACTCAATGTAATAATGTAATAATGGAATGCGCCATAGTAATAAATAAGGTGGTTAACCCATATCATATAAGGGACCACAAGTAGTTAGTAATAATGTAATGGGCCCATGGTATTAGTCGATAGTATGAGGGAACCATGGTAATGATCCATGGTATTGTATGTATGAGGCCTATATAGAGGCTACAGACTCCACAAGGAGAGATGTCAAGAAATATAGTAAAGGATTATTGTATGTACAAGTACCTAGGGGGATAATATGGGGTACCAAGGAAGGGACCCAATGTAATAATGTAATAATGGGATGGGCCATAGTAATAAATAAGGTGGTTAACCCATATCACATAAGGGACCACAAGTAGTTAGTAATAATGTAATGGGCTCATGGTATTAGTCGATAGTATGAGGGAACCATGGTAATGATCCATGGTATTGTATGTATGAGGCCTATATAGACGCTAGAGACTCCACATGGAGAGATGTCAAGGAATAATGTCTAGGATTATTGTATGTACAAGCATATGGCTTGTGGAGTGTTCTCCTTCCTTAAGGAGTGAATGTATGGTGTTTCCCTACCTTAAGGGTTTGATAATAAAGAATCATTTCTATCAATTCAGATCTTGTTATTCTTTGGTTTATTTATATTTTCATATATTTCCGGGTTAGATCCATAACAAGTGGTATCGGAGCTACAACAATTGGTATCAGAGCTATATTTTTGGGTTATATTTATAACTAGTGGTATTAGAGCTATAACAAGTGGTATTAGATCTATAACAAGTGGTATCAGAGCTACGACAAGTGGTATCAGAGCACTTTCTTGGGCAAAAAATTGGAGATTTTTTTTTTACTTTTTGCAGGATTTTGGGAGCGTCAAGTTTATAGATCCGATTTGAACGTTCTGGTGCAAGATCTACAAAATCTAATTGTATATCTAGATTCTTTGTGAAAAACACTCAATTTCAAAAAAAAAATCAATCGAATCGGAGTTCGGATGAGGGAGATATCACTGACTTAAAATCAGTTTTTTTTTGAGAAATTTTGGTGACGACGAGAGAGTAGCAGCGCAGATCTGAAATTCCAGTGCCTGGATCAAGATTTCTATCACATGGGTAGATGCAGGATGATTGTTCCATTTCTGAAAATATGTCATAATAGGGATTCTGAGCAATATTGACTAAACTGTGACAATTTCAAATTTTCGCCAATTTTTTTTTTTGTGATGGATCAGAAATTGAAGGACTTGTATGAATTTGATGGCTCTCATCCAGCCAAATGGCTAGCAGAAATGGAGAAATATTTCAAATTGATTATGTCTATGATGATGATACTCAACTTAGGCTGGGGAGCATATACTTGGACAATGAAAGGCGACAATGGTGGCAAGGGCATCAATGTGGCTATGGAAGGTTCTTGACTTTGGACGCCTTCAAAAAAACTCTTATGGACCACTTTGACCATATAATTCTTGTGGATAAGCTCACACAGACAGACACACAACCTAGCAAAGATTTTATTTTTACAGGAAAGAAGGAAACCAAGGAACCTAAAGGGTTATTTTCTGCTGGTATCTCCTTATTACAAGTTCATGGATTGATTCAGAAAGAGAAGATCATTGTTTCTATAAATCATAGTTGCAAGCATAATTTTATCAATGTTAATTTGGAAAAAAAATTGCAAGTTCCTGCAAAACACATTGAAAACACACAGGTGGATGATGAGGATGTCCAAGTGTATAAGGATTTGAAGATTTCTATGGATAAGTATGTGTTGCATGGTGATTTTTATACTTCAAGGACACATAATATGGATGTTGTTTTGGGATACCCATGGATGGAATCAACAGGTACTATAAATATTAATGTGTAGAAGAATTTCTTGAAGCTCTGGTATAAAAAGAAGAAAATTACATTACAGGATATTTCCATCAATAAACAGGTAGAGTCCACGAAGGTTGACGCAGAAGATGTTCCAGGGACTGACATATCAGATGATGAGCATTTGATGGTTGACAATCAAACACAAACAGAGGTTGAAGCCGAAAAGGTAACAGGTGCTGACACATCTGATGAGGGTTCAGTGGTTGAAGTCATATTGGAAAAGAAGACACCACAACAGGCACCACAACAGGGTGAATTAAAGAAAAGGACACCATGGGTTAAAACTTCAACATATCATCACCCACATCACCCCGCAAGAAAACAACCAACAAGATGGAAACCAATTAGCCATAAGGACAACAACCCCTGTATGACGGATAACGAGGAGCAAAGATCCACCTACTATAAATCAAAGAGTTGTCATGGTCAACTTCCATCTCAAGCGAGCAAGGCACCAGCGAGATCGAGGGTTCACCTTTCTCTTGGATGGCTAGATGCACGTGCATGGTACCAGTGGACTACTCTTTTGAGTAGATCTTATTATTTGTCTTCTTCCCATGTTTCGGGGATGAAACATGCTAAGGGGGGTGGAGTGTTATATACCTAGGGTGGATAATATGGGGTACCAAGGGAGGTACCCAATGTAATAATGTAATAGTGGGATGGGCCATAGTAATAAATAAGGTGGTTAACCCATATCATATAAGGGACCACAAGTAGTTAGTAATAATGTAATGGGCCCATGGTATTAGTTGATAGTATAAGGGAACCATGGTAATGATCCATGGTATTGTATGTATGAGGCCTATATAGAGGTTAGAGACTCCACATGGAGAGATGTCAAGGAATAGTGTCAAGGATTATTGTATGTACAAGCATATGGCTTGTGGAGTGTTCTCCTTCCTTAGGAGTGAATGTATGGTGTTGCCCTACCTTAAGGGTTTGATAATAAAGAAGCATTTCTATCAATTCAGATCTTGTTATTCTTGGGCTTATTTATATTTTCATATACTTTCTTATCAGATTTATAATATTTCTGGGTTAGATCTACAACAAGTGGTATCAGAGCTATAGCAAGTGGTATCAGATTGGTATCGGAGCTATAACAAGTGGTATTCGATCTATAATATTTCTGGGTTAGATCTACAACATGTAACCTTGTTTAGACATAAACCTGTCAAATTTTATAAACCATTTCCTTGGAGCCTGTTTCAGGCCATACAATATCTTCTTCAACCTGCACACCAATTTCTCCCTCCCTTTGACCTCATACCCTTGTGGTTGCTGCATATATATTATTCCTCAAAATCCCCATGGAGTAAGATGGTGTTTACATCTAAATCCTCAAGATGCAAATCTTTTGTTACCATTAGACTTAAAATAGTTCTAATTGAAGTCATTTTAACAACATGAGAAAAAAATCATCAATGTCTATACATTGCTTTTGTGAAAACTCCTTGACCACAAGTCTAGCCTTATACCTGTGTTTACCTCCATCTTCTTCCTTCAACCTGTAAACCAATTTATTTTGAAACATTGTTTTAACTACAAGCAACTTTATTATGTCCCATGTCTAGTTATGCATTAAGGAGTCCATCTCTTCTTCCAAGGCTTCCTTCCACTTCTTCTTACTTTCTACCTACATTGCTTCTTCATATCTTTCTAGTTCACCAGAATCATTCAACAACACATAATAGAATGAAGGAGTTTATCGTCCATGGCATCTACTCATCCTAATAGATCCTGTAGCACCACTTTCAGGTGTTTGTTGTTGTTGCATTTGTTGTTTTTGTGGTTATTGATCTTGATGATTTTTAGGCAACTTTACTTTTTCTATGATCTCATCAAGCATTGTCTGTTATTTAATTTGTTTTTCTTATTTCTTTCCCTACATATGATCCTTATAGAAGGCCTTTTCATTGAATATGACATCTCTGCTCATAATTATTTTGTGATTTTCATAATCATATAAGCGATAAAAAAAAAAGCATTAACACCATATCCAATAAAGGTACATTTATTTGATTTTTCCTTAAGCTTTGTTGTATTTTATTTATTATTGTGAATAAAGGTTTCGAAACCAAAAGTCTTTAAAAATGAGTAGTTTACCTTTTTACCTGTCCAAGACTCCTCTATAATACCACCATCTAAGGAACTTGAAGGCCCTCTGTTTATCAGATAAACAATAGTATCTACAACATCTGCCCAAAATTGTAAGGTCAATCCTGCATGCAATTTCATGCACCTTACACACTCCATGATTTAACTATTCATCCTTTCTGAAACACCATTTTCCTATGGTATTTTTGGAACCGTCTTCTCTCTACAAATCCCATGCTCTAAAAAATAGTTATCAAACTCTATGTTGCAGTATTCACCTCACTTGTCTGATCTTAGACACTTCAAATTGTTTCATGTCTCCTTCTCAAACAAGTATTTCCATTTCTTAAAAGTATGAAATACATCAGATTTATTCTGAATACAATAAATCCATGGTTTTCTAGTTGAATCATCAATAAAAGTAACATAATAGTGAGAGACACTGAGAGATGATAGTTGAGTAGGTCCTCATACATATGTATGCACAAGCTCTAATTTTCTCTCTTCTTTTCCTTCCCAACTCTGATAAATTTGGATCCCTTATGTTTTCTATAAAAACAAATTTCATAGAAATCCAAATCAACATGCTTCAAACCCAACAACAAATTTCTTGACCAAATAATCTGCATCTCTTTCTCACTCATTTGCCTGAGCCTATGATGCCACAATGTCGTATCTCCTCCTATGTAGGTCAAACCATTAACATAATAATAAATACCATTGCAAAATACAATGTACCAACCCTTTCTCCTTTTGTCATTACCAAGGCTCATTTAGTGACCTTCTAGGTTTTGTCTGTGAATGTTGTTACACAAAATTCACCACCTAGTTGCCTCGTTGAAATTAGATTTTCTTTAGGTTTGGATCATACCTTACCTCCTTCAATAAGCATTGGTTTCCATTTTTTTCTTTATAAAAACCTTACCCATTCCAATTATTTTACAGGGTTTATCATCACCCAAACGAACATGTCCAAAATATCCTTGAACGTAGTCATGAAATTTTTTCCTAATAAGTGTAGCATGGAATGAAGCCCCTGAATCACCCATTTAGGCATCAATAATATTTTCTAATGAAAGAATCAAAGCATCTTGCAACACATCACTTGTCACATTTGCTTCATGATTGTTCTCTTATTGTCCATCTCCTTCTTTTCCTTTCAGAGATTTGCAATCTTTCTTTAGGTGTCCTTTCTTCCCACTTTTCCAGCACACTATCTGTAATCCGGATTTGGATCTACCTTTCCTTGACATTTTGTGATTTCTTGGGCTCCTACCTCTTTTCATTTTTCTTCCCCTGGTATCTGCAGTCAAAGTATTACTTGATGTCTCACCAGAGCATTTCCATCACATTTCCTCACTAAGGATGGCAACAACAACATCATCAAAATTTAAATTACTAGATCCAAATATATAGTTACTAATATTCACAACTAAGTCATTTCAACTTTCTAGAAATGAGCATAGAAATAATAAAGACCTAACTTCATCATCAAAATTTACCCCTACAAAACTTAACTGGCTCATAACCGTGTTCAATTCATTTAAATGATCAGCAATATATCCGCTTTCTTTGATCCAAACTTATACAAGAACACAAAAAAATACGTATACAAAAATAAACACAAAGATGCAATAGAAACAAGACTTCATTTCATTAATATCAAAGAACTAAAATATGCTTACATACAAAATGGAAATTAACTAGATCGGGCGATGGTAGCTTATATCTAAGATGTGATATGGAGGTTACATGCCTCTGAACTACATTACAATGAGGCTCAAGGACCTTTTCACTATTGAATAATAAGGTAAAATCATAAAAAACCATAACCCTAGGAGATGGAATGCCAAGCATTTGTGGGCTTAGTTGGGCTTAGTTGGACAACCAACTTCCCGGGGTCATAACTTGGTCATATGATCTCCATTTGGTGTGCATGATACCTTGTTGGAAATATCTCTCTAAGTACTATAGTATTTGTTGTGGATCCCTACCTATGGGCATGGGCCTATTGCGGACCTAAGAAAAACTATATTTAGGGGGTCAAAATGACTCCAGAAGTTGAGGACCCAAAACATTGCTAAAAATAATAAATGTTGCTATAACCAAGGAATCATGTGAAACCGACTAGAGGTTTAGGTAGAATAGGTGGGCGGCCACCAATATCCACCTAGATCATTCCTCCCTCCCTAGGAAGAAATGGTCTCCATTGTGTGCAGAGCCTCTATGAGGTAAGGAAAATTTCGTTGAACTTGGACCCTAGTGAACCACTTTCCCTGGTGAAGGAGTTGGTCAACTTTGACAACTCAATATAGCTAGACCCTCTCTTGGAGAGTGTTCTTAATATGTGTTTCCATGACTCTATCAATGTGGCTTTTTTGATGCAGCTTGGGTTGATCTTTGTTGGTGTCATTTGCTTAGCAACATTGAATGTGTCCAACAATGGGGGAAGTATGGTCATAGTTGGCCCACATTGAATACTAGGTGCAGACCAAGGAACGATGGAATGCTAAGATCAAAGGAATAGTCCCCTACAACCTTAGTGATGGTGTACGACCCAATCAGAGTGGGAGAACTTTGCAGTGGGGCCCAGCGAGGCGATCCTTCTACAAATGTAACCAAACATTGTCACCCACCTAGAATCTATGTGGCACTTGATGTTGATCATGACACTGCTTGTACTTAGCATTGGGTCGGACTAATATGTCATGGACCTACTAGAGGATGTGTTTAATATGCTCAATGAAGTTGTTAGCCATGTCCGCTTTGGCTTGGACATGAACCAAATCTGCCTGAGTAGCTTCAAATGGGATTGCCAACTTAATGGGACATAGTGGTTGGAATCCCAAGCCCCCCTGAAAGGGACTGTGGCCAGTTTAGCTATGAAGGGCTCAATTGTAATTGTGTTGGACATATGGGAGGATTTCATCCCATGTTCGTGGTTGCTTCAAGTTGTACATGTGAAAAATGTACAATATCATCATGTTGATGACCTATGTTTAGCCATCAGTTTGAGGGTAGAAGGTCATGGACTTAGTGAGCTTTGTATCCAACATTGACCATAGGTTGACCAAAATGTACTTAGGAACCTATTGTCCCGATCTGAGAGAATGGACTGTGGGATCCCAAAGTGTACCCACACTCATTCAAGGAATATATTAGCAATGGGTTTTGTTGTGATACTCTTATTACAAGCCGCCACAATGGCCATCTTAAAGAAATTTTCAATGACTGTGAAAACACAGTTGTTTCCATGAATAGGAAAAGGAAGTCCCGACATGTATTCCATGGATATGGATTCCCAAGGCTGAATAGGAATAGCAATAGGAGTATATATGCCTTCCTTATTGATGGTCGATTTGGAAATGGCAGAGGCAATGTAGGATCTAATGTACTTTAGAACATCTTGTTGAAGGTTTTACCAATAAAAATACTTTTACATCACTACCACTATTTTCTCTACTTCAAAATGTCCAATGACTTGGCTGTAGTGCACCTCCCAAATTATCTCGGCACGATCACTTAAAGGAACACACAAGTGTCCTAGGTGACATAATAGTGTAGCCTAGAGGTGAAAATCAAGAACTTGCTTGCCTCCCAGTAACATCTGGTATGTGTTGTCAGAATATGGGTAACTCTTATAAAGATGCGGCCACCTTGAAGTCTCATGTCTACAAGGGTTGAGCACAGTGGTCAATGCCATGACCGGTAATCAATTGAGGCAATCTACAACATTATTGGTGTTTCCATTCTTGTACTTAATGTTCATATGGAACTATTGTATATATGTGGACCATTTATGATGGTGATCGTTCTATGACTTTTCTTGTATCTATATGAATTGCAGGGGTCAGTGGTGTATGAGGATGATCTTTTCCTTCCCCAAAATGTAATGCTTCCATCGTCGATAGGTATTGTAGGTTTTAACCCCATATAGAAATTACTTGCATACGAATTCTAAAACACATAAAATAAACAATCAAAGAGCATAACACATAAAAAAAATATACACAGGGATTTTCCCCTGGATCCCAAAACTGGGACTACCAGCTTGATTTTTCATTATGCTCCTTTCAATTTTAAAATACATATTTATACATGCTAAAGCATCCAATACCATGAACCGAAAACCATCGCGTCCAAAAACATGTGTGCAAATCATGCACAAAACTATAGGTGGGTCTACCCAACCTAATATAGGGCCCAAAACCAAAATTTTCCAAGGCACTGCCCTGGACCCCATAAAGTGGGGTTATGGGTACCCCTCAAATCCCCTGTTAACTACGTGGAAAGAATACAACATAACCCAACATGTATGCACAATCAAATACATCTCTCTTTTGTAGGTGAGATACTATCAGACTGTGTCTAAAAGTGTCTCATTGTTATATGCCTTTGGAAGCCACTGTTGACTAAGAATTGCACCAATAGCATACTCAGAGGTATCTATCTCAATCTAAAATGGTTGTTACAGGTCTAGTAATGTGAGCACTGGTGTAGAGAAGAGGCGATGCTTCAAACTGGAAAACACCTTCGATTGGGATTCAGATAGATTTTTTTTTATTTCACTCCACCATTAGTGACTTGACTCAGAGGCCAAGTGATATGAGAGAACCCCAACACGAACCTGCAGTAGAAATTGAAAATACCCAGAGAGCTGCAGAGCTTGGTTAGAGTGGTTGGAGTTAGACAATCCCAAATAACTTGTATCTTGGCTGGGTCCACACGCACACCCTACTCATTAATGATGTACCCCAGATAATGAACCTCAGTCATAGCAAAATTGCATTTCTCAAAATTGGCACACAATTTGTATTGTTCCAGGGTTTCAAGGAATTGTCTAAGGAGTTATGGTTGAAGATCAGAATGTCATCCAAATACACTACCATGAATGAGTTGGTGAAAGGCTCCAATATGTCATCCATCAATATTGTGATGGTTATGGGGGAATTCCTCAACCCAAAAGGAATGACCAACCATTCAAAAAGGACCTCCTTTGATTTGGAGGCAGTATTCCACAAATTGAAGGATTTGATTGGTACCTGGTGATAATTGGACTTCAAGTCAATCTTGTTAAAATATTTGGTCCCTTGATCTGGTACAGAAGGTCATCAATCTATGGGATTGGATACTCATTCCAAACAGTGATCTTATTCAACACCCAATAATTAATAAAGAGTCTCTAGGTCATGTCTTTCTTTTGTACCAACACGATTAGGCTCCCATAAAGTGATTAACTATACCTGATGTTCCTGTTATGCAACAAATCTTGAATCTTCCTCTTAATTTCATTGTTATCTAGAACATAGCATTGATAGATCCACCCTCTGGGTAGTAGCGTGCCTAGGGTCAGATCGATGAAGTGATTGAAATGACAGTGTAGGGGTGCCCCCATGGGTGTGGTGAATATGTCCTTGTACTCCTCCAGGACCTTATCCATTTGGTACAACCATAAGGAGGAGCCTTGTCTGGAGGCCATGGATGTGGCCACTATCTTTTTCTTGCCATGAGGGAAAATAATAAGGAAGAAAATTTTCTTGGTCTAGGAAATGATTTTACTACATTGCTTCACACAGATCAAAGAGATGGAAGTAAGCGGTGCTACCTCTAGTATCTTGTATTACTTATTTCCCAAATAAATAATAACAGTATGAAGGCCTATAATTATACATAGCAGATGCTTCCACAAGTATGGTTGGCCTAAAAATACACAACAAAACTCAAGAGGAGAAACATTATACAATACCTCATCTATGAAGGGCTTGATGTTGTAGGAAAGGTGAAATTGTTGGCTCATGCAGAGATCTGTTCCATAATGAATGCACCTGATGGTGTACAAATATTAGTGTGGTGTGGTTTGTAGGCCCAAATACTTCATGACCTCTACTGAAATGAGGTTCTTTTGTCTTCCACTGTCGTAAATGAATTGCAACGAAGAACCCTTCAACCACATCTATGACTGGAAGAGTCACTCTCACTCCTCTGAATATTAAGGATCAATCTTATGAATCTTGGTGGTGGCAATGGGCTCCATGTCAATAATATTTTGCCCTTTTTCATTCCCTTTTCCAGGTTTTGACTCATACTTGGAACATGCATCCAATTTGGAATCCTTCATCTTGACTACCAATGATTTCTTGGCTCGACACTCACATTTGTTGTGAGTGGGGCTCTTATGAAATGCACACCATTTCCTCATTTCCTTCTTTGTCTTCGTGGTGTTCTTATTTGTTTGCAACTTAGACAGGTTGTCTTGGATCCCCCCGCCTTGGGTTTGTCCTTTGTTTAATGGTTTGGGGGCACCTTTACCTACTTTAGATTCGCAAATCCAGAGCATCACTTCTTTTGTTTAAATTTTTGCTTGATCTTGATAGCGTATTGATAGTCGACGCTAAGCAAGGAGATGTCTAGGAACTCCATATTTTTTTGGATACACTTGTGTTAAAAGTTGTGATACTTGAGTACCAAATGATTCTCAGAATCCTTGATACCGAACTTTGTGCATAGGGTATGCAAAATATTTCTGAACTCTGGCACGTCTTTGCACCTTCCCTGCCACAACATGTTCCACTTTATGTATTTATCTTCATAGCTCTTGGCAAGGTAATATTGTTCTTTGATAGCATGTAAAAAATAATTCCAAGTGGGTTGAGATGAAAATAATGAGGGTTCCCTCTCATCCTTCTGTTCACAGAAGGTTTCCCACTAGTCCTTGACATGGGGAGCGACTCTAAGAAGTGAGAAAATAATATTTTCCTTATTCGAAAAGTCATGAACCAAAAAATATCCTTCCAACAGATTTAACCATCTATCTATGGTGTTTTCATCTATTAGGCCTTCAAATATGGGAATGTGAAGGTTGAATTCTACCTTAAAGAGAGTGGAACCTCTAGAGTGGCTACTAGATGAAGATGCATCACTTGTGGGTGGCCGCCGAAGGATATGGACAAATTTATTCATCATCGTGTTCTGCTGTTTCTAGAGGGCTTCTTCGAACAATATTTTGAAAGGACATCCTACTCCCTCGTCTTTATTTTCTTTTGCCATGGGAGGCCTTCAGGGTTTGTGGAGCTGGTCTTGCAAATGCTCAACCAGTTCAAGCCGTAACTCCTTATACCTTGACCTCATTAGGGAAATGTAGAGAAAAACAGAGAATGAGAAGACTGCTTTGATACCACTGATAGAGAATTATGCAGGAACACAACAGAATACAAATACAATCATAAACACAAAGATGGAACATAAATAAAACTTCATTTCATTAATATCAAAGAACTAAATATGCTTACATACAGATTGGAAATAAACTAGCTTAGGCAATGGTATCTTTTCTCTCAGAAGGTATGTGGCAAAAACATGCCTTTGAACTATGTTACAATGAGGGTCAAGGGCCTTTTTATTATTGAAAAACTTGGGAAAACCTGAATAAACCAAAACCCTAACCCCAAGAGATAGGACGCCGATATTTGTTGTGCCCCATTGGGGTTAGTTGGGCAACGAGCTTCTCGAGGTTGTAACTTAGTCATATGATCCATGTTTGGTGTGTACAATGAATCATTTTAAATATCTCTCCAATTACTACATGATTTGTAGTAGCCCCCTACCAACAGCTATGGGCCTATTGCTGACCTAAAGAAAAGGTATTTTAGGGGGTAAAAAATCTCGAAATGTTTAGGACCTGAAAAGACTAGTAAAAATAGTAAATGTTGCTATAATCGAGGAGGAAAACTACTAGAGATCTAGGTGGAAGAGGTGGGTGGCCACCAATATCCACTTGGATCATTCTAACATCTTCATATTAAATAGACGCTTCATAAGGAAAACCTTATTTGAGGTCAAGGGTTTTTCATATATTTTGGAAAATGCCATGATTAAACGTTTTATTATCGTTTCCTTTCCAGAAATGTTAACTGCCACTAACATTGCCAGACATAGTCGTATTGTTCCCAGTGCCTTTATGTTGAGAATATTCCATTCTACATCTATCATACTCATCGGCTTCTTTGATTTTTTGTTGAATGGTAGGTATAGATATTTCTGATACAGATAATCATCCATTTTCATTTTCCACAACTGGTAGTTTTAGTTGTTAAATTTCTCGACCCTAAACCTACCATCTTCTACCATTTCTCCCACTCAAACTGAGAACCCC
>APFE031689998.1:0-12173 GCA_000404065.3 Pinus taeda
TGTGGTCCACTTCCTGTTTCTTCATTCTCTGGCTGCAAGTATTTCTTAACTTTCATTGATGATTTCTCCAGACGCACTTGGGTATACTTCTTAAAACTCAAGAGCGAAGTATTTAACACATTTTTGGCCTTCAAAGCCTTGTTGGAAAAAAATATGGACATCAAATTCTTAAGCTAAGAATTGATAATGGTGGAGAATATGTTAAAAAAACATTCATCAACTTTTGCACCGAAAATGGAATTCAAATGCAACACACTGTTCCATACACTCCAAAACAAAATGGTGTAGCTGAAAGGAAAAATCGCACCTTAAAGGAAATGGCTAATTGTATGCTGCAATCTAAAGGACTCAGTCTTAGTTTTGGGCCGAAGCAATTAATTGTGCAAATTATATAATAAATCGCACTCCTACTAAGGTTCTAAAGAATATCACTCCAGAAGAAGCTTGGAGTTCCATTAAACCAGATGTAAGTCAATTTCGTATTTTTGGAAGTGAAGCATGGGCCCATATTCCAGATGAAAAACATAAAACTTTAGAACCTAAGAGTGAGAAATGTACTTTTGTTGGATATTCTGAAGATGTAAAAGGTTATAGACTTATTCCATTTAAGTCCAAAAATGTTATCATTAGAAGAGATGTAAAATTTGATGAAAATAAGTCGGCCTGCGAGCCTAGTCCGGCGGATGTGCCACCTCTTCCTATCTCTTCTACTTTTGAAAACATTTCTTCTTCAGATGATGAAAGTGAGGATGACAATCCTCCCCCACCTTCTCAGATCCTCAACTTCCAAGATGGGTCCGTGCAACTCGGGATGCAGCAGGTGATCTTGCCGGTGATCCTACAGATCAGCGACGTACACGTTCTCAGTTTGAAAGAGCCTCTTCTTTACTGGCTCAAACTCCAGTAAATCATGATCCTGACACTTTTGCAGAAGCTTCAGGCCATCCACATTGGGAAGCAGCTATGAATGAAGAATATCATTCATTGTTGGCAAATGATACATGGGATCGTGTTCCTCTACCAAAGGGACGCAAACTTGTTAGATGTAAATGGGTTTACAGAACCAAGTATGGACCAGATGGGAAAGTTGATAAACATAAAGCTCGTCTTGTTGCTAAGGGCTTTTCACAGGTTGAAGGCATTGACTACACTGACACCTTCTCCCTGTTGCCAAAATGAACTCTATCCGCCTTGTTCTTTCCCTTGCTGCCTCTTTAAAATGGGAAGTCCATCAGATGGATGTTAAATCTGCCTTCTTGCATGGGGACTTGCATGAAGAAATCTATATGGAACAACCCATTGGCTTCATCCAAACAGACTCCAGCCTTGTATATCGACTTAAGAAATCTCTTTATGGCCTCAAGCAAGCTCCTCGGGCTTGGTATGCCAAAATGGATAGCTTTCTTTTAGAATCTAGCTTTTCTAGGTGTTATTCTGACAATACTGTCTACACCAAAAAAGTGGGCAACTCTCTTATCATCCTTGTTCTTTATGTTGATGATCTTATTCTTACTGGTAGTGATCCCAACCTTATAAACCATGTGAAGTCCAGCCTTAAAAAGAAATTTGAAATGACAGACTTAGGACACTTACACTATTTTCTCGGTCTTCAAGTCTTGCAATCCAAGGAGGGTATTTCCCTTTCCCAGTCCAAGTATGCTTGTGATATTCTTCGTCATTTTCACATGGAAGATTGTAAGCCAGCTCCTTCTCCCTTTCAGTCAGGAGTCAAACTTTCAGTCTCTTGTACTTCTCCTGAAGTTGATGCTACCTTATACCATCAACTTGTAGGAAAACTCTTATATTTAACCCATACTCGTCCTGACCTTTCCTTTGTTGTTGGCCTTGTTGCTCGTTTTATGCAAAACCCCCGTGAAAGTCATTGGAAAGCAACTAAAAGAATACTTTATTATGTTCGAGGTACAGTACAGTTTGGGATTCATTACACTGCCAAAGCAGCTCCTCTATTAGTTGGTTTCACTGGTTCTGATTGGGCTGGTGACCCTGATGATCGGAAGTCTACTGCCGGTTATGTCTTCACTCTTGGTTCAGGACCTATTACATGGGCTTGTAAGAAACAGGCTGCCATTTCTCTTTCGTCAGCAGAAGCAGAGTATTGTGGTGTCGTGGAAGCTAGTAAGGAAGCCTTGTGGCTTCGTCAGATCCTATCAGAATTTGGCTTTGAGCAGCAGCATCCGACTACACTTTGGTGTGATAATCAAAGTGCCATTCAGCTTTGCAAAGATCCATTTCAGCATCAGCGCAGCAAACACATTGAACTTCACATGCACTTCATCAGAAAGCTCATTCATGACCATGTTCTTGAAGTGCAATATTGTTCAACAGATGATCAGGTTGCAGACATCTTCACAAAGGCTCTCACAGAGGCGAAGTTCACTAAACTTCGATATATGCTTGGAATTCAGGAAGTTGTCACTAAGGGGGGATAGGCTCTAGTGCCTCCTTCCTTCTCCTATTGTGTCATATTTGTAAATCCTTCAATCCTATCCCAAGTTGTCCTTAAGGGGGGATGTTAGGATATTCCGACACATAGGAAATAGTTAAGTTCAACTTGGTCTAGTATAGAGTTAGGTATAGAGTTAGGTAAAGTGTGTTTCTTTACCGTTGTACACTTTGTAACTTACAATCCGACGGTCACGATATGTAGTGATCCGACGGTTCATTCTCTCCTCGGTATTACCGACACTTGATCCGTGGCTTGACACCCGATTGGTCCATGAATTCTGTTTAAAGCGCATGGAGGGTCATTTGTAGGTTAACCGTGCATGAGAGAAGCTTATGTAAATTTCATTCTTTTATTAATAAATTGCCTGTAGTAGCCACGTTGGCGCAGGCCGTGGACTGTTTCCCTCTCTGAGGGTTTTAACCACGTCAAAATACTGGTGTATTGATCTGTGATTTGTTTGTGAGTGGTGTCCTTTTGGTGTTCTGTCTGAGGAACTTACCCTGTAAATTCCTACAAATTTTATATAGAATTTGGAAAGGAAGTGCCAAGAATGCAGATGGAGATAAATTCCTTCACAGAGAAGTTTACAGTCTTGCAGAAAAAGGGTCTACCCAGTTTATTAACCAGCAATCAAAGATTGTTAACACATGAACAATATGCTCACAAGGTAAACACATATGTTGCCAATCAAATCACAGCATCATCAAGCACTTCAGAAGACACTGGACCTCCCTCTGGACAGAGCTTATATGACAAATTGGAAAATCTGTTCTATATTGAACATGAAATAAATCATCTTTTTGAAGTCCAACCCAACTTCTACAGGTATACTAAAGATGATGAAACATTAATAAAAATACAAAGACATCAGTTGCCAACATACCAATGGTGGCAGAGCATGCTGGAAATTTTACCAAGGAAATTCTAATTTTTCTTTTATCTACATTTGATCAAATGTCAAAACACGTGGCGATATAATAAAGATGAGAACAATAAAGGAAGGGAGTCAAGCTGGGACTGTTGCTTAACAAAACAGGACCATGCACAGGTAACAAAGCCGAGATAGTAGCACGGGATATCAAGCCGACTCATTCAACTCAAAAAGTCAGAAATATCTGACCAACTAAAGTGGCCAGAATAGCAGCAATAACTTCTGCATTCATTTCTACTTGTTTCCAATAGAATTTATTTTCCTTGTAAAGAGAAGGTGGAGGAAGTTATTACTTGATATTTTGTCTACAAGATATTTTGTAACTCTTTTTTGTATAAATACCTTCCCCATGAGATGTATTCGGGGTTGGTGATTTCTTCTCTGGACTGCGTTGTAACTCTGAGATTTTTAATACAAAGGTTGTTGAAGTTCACTGCTGCTGGTCCCTCTGAATGTGGATTTGATGTTCTGGGGCCTGCTACAGAATTCTTGTGTCTTTCTATGGATCAATAAGTTGTTCTAAATATGTTTTGTGTTTTTTGTGTTTGTAAATTTCATATATGTTTCATAATCTTAGTAACAAGGAAAAAGAATAGCCCAGAATTTGTTTAAATAAACTTTGTGTTCAACCTTTGTTGTTAATTATGTTTTCTTCAGAATTAGCATAAACAGGAATTCTTAGCTACTCCTGTTTCCACTGATTCTTTCACTTTGAATATTACCAAGGAATTCTTTACTGCTCCTTGATAATATTCATGCACTTTCCCTCTGCCAACATGATGAAGGATTCTTAACTGCCCTTCATCCACTGGCTTACATTCCATCAATTTCCAGATTTTAAAATTGTTCCAAGGTCGATTATCTTGCTCTGTAGTATTGCCCTTTATCGAAGAAAACACACTCAGCAGTTCATCCTCATATACTCCATTTTCCCAATGGAATAAACTATTTCAGACTTGTATCCCAGCTCTGTTTAAGGTAACCATCTAACAAACTTAAAACAAAACCCTGTACATCATAACTAGCCTAAAAAACCTCAAAACAAAGCTAAAATATAAAGAGAGAGCCCTCTCTAGATGCAGTTTGGCTAGAAATTGCATCTAAAAGATTAGTTAGTGGTTACCTTGGCCATATTCCCTTTTCTCACAAGTTTTCGGGAACAACCTGAGTGATAACACCCCCCACATGCTTCTGAATGACAATCATTCAGGACTTTTTCAGCCTCCTCATGGATGAGGCACCTCCGCAGAACTGTATTGATACCATGTTGGTAAAGTGTATCACCGATGATCATGTAGTCTTTTGCTTGGTATCGAGTACATCGTTGCTCTGAGCGGGAGGTATTAGACCTATATGTTTGGGTCTGGAGATAGATGATTATATCTCCATACCACGGATCGCTTGAAGATACAAGAAACAAAGATTCATCCATGATTGTTGGTTTGGATGTTGAATCGTTGGACGACAATGGGAATTCACATAGTAACTCCACGAAAACCAAGGCTTTCTTTGATTTGGATTTTATGAATTCCAGATCAAACTCTTGCAAAATTGCTATCCATTTGGAATATTTGGCCGCTAATAACTGTCGTGACAAGATATAAGTCATGGGGTTACAATATGACAAAATGGTAGTTTTTCGAAAGAGGACATAGTGTTGAAATCTTTGTATTGCTTGAACAGCTGCGAGAGCTAGCTTTTCAACTTAGGAGTACTTGCTTTCCATATCATTTAAGTTTCAGCTTAAATAATAGATAGGATGTTCAATTCCATTGTCTTCTTGAACTAAAACCATTGCTATGGTCATATCTGTTGTAGCCAGATACAGGTTAAAGTATTTTTGATAATCAGGGGCATACATTAATGATGCTCTTATTAGGGATTCCTTTAGAGCATCAAAGGAACCTTGCGCGACCTGATACCAGATGAAGGGTAATTCTTTTTTCAATAGATGCATATAACCTTTAGCAAGTTCAGCGTAATTTGGAATGAACCTCCTCATAAAGTTTGCTTTCCCTTGGAGTTTCTGAATCTGAGGCAAATTTGAAGGTGGAGGCAAATCAATGATTGCCTGAACCTTACACGGGTCAAGACGAATCCCATCCTTTGAGACTACAAAGCCAACTAAACGACCAAAACTAACACAAAACACACATTTGTGTGGATAGAGTCGTATCTTGTAGTGTCGGCAACATAGGAATATCGCTCTCAAATGCTGCGGATGGTCAGTTCACTTTCGCGAATGAGCTGGAAGATCGTCGAGATATGGTTGAACATTGTTTTTGATGTCATGGAAAGCATAATTCATTGCCCTCTGGAAGGTTGCCCCTGCGTTCGTTAAACTAAAAGGTAACTTGCGGTATGCGAATGTGCCTCATGGACAAATAAATGTAGTCTTTGACTAGTCCTGTGGGTGGATATTTATTTGATTATACCCAGAAAATCCATCCATAAATGAAAATATTTAACATCCAGCGCATTCATCAATTATCTGGTCAATGAAGGGTGTAGGGTAGTTGTCTTTTGGACAAGCTTGATTTACATCCCTTTAATCGACACGCACTCTAATCGTTCCTTGCTTTTTCATCACAGGAACAATATTCGATACCCAATTGGTTAGAGGAACCGGGTAAATGAAACTAGCATGGAGGAGTTTTTCAACTTATGCCTTGATGGCAGCGGCTTTCTTGGGGTGCACCTGTCAAAGCCATTGTCGTACTGGTTTGACATCTGGATACATCTTAATTTCATGTTCAATGATGCGAGTCGATGCCTGGCATTTCTTCATATGACCATGCAAAGACATCTCTGAACTCGCGAAAGAGAGTGTAATATACTTCTAGTTCTAAAGAAGAACAAAATTTTCTGACATGAATATTCTCTACAACATTTGGTTTGGTCGAGATATTGATGGCGATAGTCTCTTCAATATTGGACAAGTTTCGCTCAGAATCCACCGTATTTACAGTATTTGATAGGAAATCAAAAACTGAAGGATGATCAAGGTCGCTGGAACAATCTTCTTTGTAATTTGGAAGATGGGAACGATGGTGGTAATCTTCCCATGGCGCCCCGTCAATCATCATTGACTAAACAATTCCTTCATCTATAGAATTTACATGCGACCAAGGATCTGAAGAGGTGCCATATTCCTTAGACCTATCTACCCAAACACTCAATGAGCGTTGATTTGGGTTTGCCTCCCATGCCGAAAATATTGATTGCTACAATATTTCTATTGGGCTTGGAGGCAATACCTATTGATGATCCATGCTAATATCGTGTTCGGTTATCTTTTGAATAGAAGATACCATATTGCAGGTTCCTAATGTGGCCACTTCTGCCAGATTGTTTGGATGTGGTAGGGCAAAAGTACCCATCAATGTAGGGTCTTTTAGTAGGCCTACTCCGATATTTTGAAGTGACTGAGGGCTTCCATGGATCATCAGAATGCTTCCCGTAACTTGTGAACTGTTGGGGAGAAATGTTTGTTGGTCAACGATTGTAATCCCTCCTTGGAAGGGAAATGAAATCTTTCTGAAGTATGTCAACACAATGGCAGCCATAGCATATAACCAGGGCCTTCCCAGTAGGATGTTGTAATTGAGGTTTCCGTCGATAACTTTAACATCAATTTCTACTGTCTTGCCCCCCAGTTCAACTTGCAAGTTACTTAAAATCCCGTATGGAGTGTATGTTCATCCATCAAATGCTTTTAACGTCGTTGATGATCACAACAAGGGTGGAGAGCCTAAATTTTTCCAGCAACTCATTGACATAATACATGTAGATGCCCCATCATCAATAATTGTTCAATGAACAGTTTTGTTGAGGGCTTTCACTTGAATAAGGAAAGTGAGTTGAGTCGGTAATTGAGGGTCATATCCTTTATTATTAAAGGCCACAATATTGGAATTCACTGGGTCAAGCCCACCTATTGCTGATAATAAAGCCTGCTTTTGGGAGGGGCAATTTTGCAGTACCTCAAGTGTCGACATAGTGGATAGCGATTGGGCCAAGTCTTCTACTATATTATAATGTTGTGCTGCTTTGGCACGAGGATTAAATGTTGATTTGTGTACTACTCCCTTTGGCAATTTTATTTTTAGCTCAGGAATGATGGGTGGCACAACCTCGGTCAAAGTTGTCGTCGAACTACTAGGTTGATCAGTAGCCTTGTTGTTCGACAGCTGTGGATTCCAGTAATCTTTATTCCTTGTCGATATCAAAGAATCATTTTTCTGTTTCGAAATGGGCAACATAAGCACTTGGGATGGGGAAGCATTGTTACTAGCAACTAGATTGGTTCCTGGGTTTGGAAACGGATCAGTCAATACCGCTGAGGTTTTTGAATTCTTTAATAATTTTCTAAGCTCAGCTTTATGTGGACAATCTTTCGTCCAATGATCCTCATCGCATATAAAGCATGGATGACTTGGTTTTTCTTTCTCCATAAGGCTTTGCAAAAGATTTTTCAGGAGACAACTCCTCTTATTTCTTCTTTTTCCCTTTGTTTTTCTTCTTGCCTCCTGGTTGCTTTGGTTCTTTACCTTTGTCAGTCGACACGGCATTTACCTCTGAGGTGAGAAGTTCTTCATTTTCATTTTGACTAGAAACCGTACGAGCCTTCTTTGATGTAGCCTTTACGGTTTTCATACTAGTCGTACCTATCACACCATCGCCAACATGAGAGTCTTTATTTGATTTAGGAGGAGGAGGAACGAAAAACTCTGGTCTAGGAGCATCAGGGATTTTTTCATAGAGTTTGCTAGACTAAGTATAGATCAAGTCTAGATATTGTGCACGAGCAATGACTTGCTCTTCAGTGACGACCCCTCCCTTTGTCAAATCTTTTGTGATAGAAGGTAATAATGACTTAATAAACCATTCAGCTAGCAGCTGATCAGGAACATATGTTTTTACCATTCTACGACGATGTCGCCACTCATGAATATGATCAGATATGTGAGTGGTTGTCGTTTGTTTGAAATTGGTAAGAAGCTCTGTTCCTATTTCGTACCTTATTGGTTACTAAAAATGGGTTTAAAAGGTTGTGGCAAGGGTGTTGAAGTTATCAAACGAAGCTATGCAATTCGATGTACCATTTTTCTACCGGACCAGTTAACGTTCATTGGAAAAGGTGAAGCCTAATCGAATCATCATTAGAGTGTTGGATGAACACCATAGATGAAAGGTCATCACATGATTCGATGGGTCTTCACCCAGATTTCCATTAAATTTAGGATTATCTGACGGAAGTTTATGAGGAATCGTCGGCCACCAAGGGGCATAAGCAATTGGATCGTTTGTTAGCCGATTTAGATCTGGTAACTCTAAAGTTGCCATGAAGGGAAACTGTTGATTCAGGTTCAGTGAAGCATACCTAGGATAAGATGGGATTGCCTGAGCAGTGGGTCTTTGCATACCAGCATAATGCATTTGATGCTAATAAATTTGGTAAGGTTGATGGGCATGACCATTATGATATGATTGATGTTGACCATTTTGAATATACGGTTGCCCATTACTCGCAAAGATTTGTTGCTCAGATCCTTGGTAAGATTTTTGAAATTGCAGTTGTTGACATTGTACCAGCCATGGTTGTGAAGCCATTTGTTGTTGTCCAATACTAGCTGTTTGACCAAGATGAGGGGTAATAGTACCCGCTTGAGCCTGGGTCACTCCAGTTAAGAAGCCACTAATCGGTGATTGTGGTTGCATCATGGAGACAAGAGGCTGTTGTATTGCGACCTGAGAAACTTGAGGTTGGCATACAACAGGCAATGCTTGTACTTGCGACACCGTCACAATAGCCGGTGTAGTGGGGATATTCGACACAGGTAGATTTGGTTGCATTGAGTATACAACTCTTGGTTCTTAGGCAGTATTGGCACCCAACTGCTGGATGTAATTCCAGCATAACCCGAATTATGTTGTGAACTCTCATATGGTTTTTCTCCCGGAGGAAAGAATGAAAGGGCATACTACCCCCCATATAGTGGAAATCTAGTGCTCAAAGGAATCATTTGCCTTTGGGGACCGGGCTGCCCAAATTGATACTGTCGTGAAGGATCAATTTGCTTAGACTCAACATAAGAGATTCCAGATATTATTCCGGATGAACAAACGTGAACAAACCATACTGTCAAAACAATCCCTAGATGGACTCCATCTAGCAGTTGAGAGCTAGTTGGGACAGATGGTACTCCAGCAAACATCATTGGAGTGGCAGCAGGAGGTTCTGCTGCCGCTACGTCAGATGACATAGTCCTGGATGTCAACGGTTGTTCAGACATATCTAGTCTATCCAAAAGATTTCTTAGCGATTCTACATGAACTTGTGATGAAGGGAGACTAACTTCCAATGAAGAAGGATATAGGGTGATCCCAACTCCAAGATACGATGGAGTACTAGATGGGGGATCCTCCACAATCTCTTCTATAGCAATCAATCTAGGTGGAAGAGGTAGACCGCCAGGTCCGTAAAAAAATTTTGGTGCCGAAGAAGGTATAGACTCTGCAGCGACAGATGTTGGAGGGGTAACACCTTCTGAATCGACTGTAGATGGAGCCGGTTCAGGAATAGAATCATTTACCATTATACTAGGATCAGTTCTAATGTCCTCTTATGGCCGTAGAACTTATTCTGTAAAGGTAGGGATACCAGAAATGTTTGGAGTAACTGGAGTCATGAGGATATTGGAACACAAGTCCCAAGCAAACCAGGGGACTTTGATCCGGTTAAACGAGTTCGCTTTTTCTGGAATAGTTTCGTTTCCAGAGTCAAAGACAGTTGACTCATTAATCTCCATGAATGACAGGGTTTCGATTGACTTTTTTCCACGATTATGGATTACTCGATCAACTCAAAATAAAGGGGAAAAAATGATTTCGAATTTAATGAATTTTATACTCTTTGACACAACTTGCTTTTTCAATTTTTAAGAGTCAAGAAAAATCTAAAGATGACTCTAGTCGCCTTCAATTTTTAATGAGCCTGAAGTGACAAGTGCTCAAATGGACCTTCTCCTTTAAGGAGTTTGAAAAGGAATGAAATAGACTACTCTAGAAATCTAGACAGAGGGATTACCAAACCAATCGCAAAACTGTAGAATACTTTTTACGGTATGGCAGTCAATCTTCCCGAATGTTGTGTTCAGTGCATTGCGATCGATAGGGAGGTAGATACGACTTCCTAAGGATAAAGGATATAGCCTATTGTGGTCTCCCAATATATACTCGATGGTACGTGGGAGCACAAGTCCGTACTGGCACTTGTCGTCTCAAAGAGGAGAAATCACCCAATCTACAATGAAAGTGATAGTTACCAGGGTTTACGACGCTAGAATACGTCTCTGGCGTAAACTTCTAAATGTTGTGTGTTAGGTTCCAAAGCGTTTTTATGTTCATTGAATTTATTTTACAGTTGATCTTTCTTAAGAATTTTTCCTTTTAGGTTCACCACGTGATGTAGATATACAATTCCTAAAATGCAATCTAAGATGATAAACAATCGTTTAATCTTCTTTCTGCAATGAAAATCCTAGCTACTAAAGAAAGAGAAGCAATATTCTTTCAACATAGGGCAGAGAGAACACACTAGATGCACTGTCCTAAATCAAAATCAACAAGCAGTCTAAATGCAAATGCACATGCATGTATTTGTTTTCCGCTTTCTTAATGTGTGAATGAAAAAAATAATGCTAAGTACAAATTTGAATTATCTTTTCAAAGTGACAGTACTAAAAAATTTTTCTTGAAAAACAAAAAGGAGACAATGACGACACTTTGCGATTTTGAATTGAAAACTGCTTTCGACACTTGAAAAACTACTATTTCAAATCAAATACAAGAGTAACAGTGTAATCAACCATCAAGAATAGTAGGATTCTTTTCTTTGACTAAAAACGACACTTGCGACACTTCCAAATCAAAAGACGACAGTTCGACTAAGCTACTTCTTTGTAAAGGAGAACTGTAAATGGCGAACAATATATAAAAACATTCACAATTATTTGTACAATGGAGGTTGAATAATGCCAAGGAAGGGAGTTTCCTCAGTGGTATATTAATCACATATAGCAAAACTCCTGAATAAAGCTGAATAGAGTGAAGAAAAACCAAAATCTGAAGGCAAAATTGGTCTTATCTTATCATCGCACCTGTAACACAGGGAAACAGGGATGCATCTCACCTACTGCACATGGGAGGTGCGATGCATCTAGATTTCCTAGAAGAGAGGGTGCGATGGTACAGGGACGAGACTTTAACTTGGTCTTTGATCATTAGCTCAGTTCAGGGATTTAAGTCGAGTTAATGATGGTCAATAAATACAAATCATAGGGGCTGATCTAATGAGGTTACTAGAGCCACCACCATGGAAATTAGGATGTTTGAAAATCAATTGTTCATTTTATAAACAAAACCCAGAGATAGACTAAAGCAGCATTGATCTACTTTGCAGTTGCATAGCAAAAGCAGTTCGAAGGCTAGCTGGCTTGACTACAGGCTCCGTCTCTAGTTTATAAAGCAAACAAATATAGACAAGCAAACAAGCTATTCTCTCCCTAGTGGAGTCACCATTTTGTCATCGAGAAATCTAGTGTCCATGCAAAGCTGCTAGTCCCACTAAGACGGGTAGCTATCTTAGAAACAAACAAACTAAAGTTACTTTCGTTTTCCTTTATGAGAAGTAGATAGGAGAGGGGAAAAGAATACCAACCTCGATCTTTCGCTTGGTTCCTTGCTTGTTCCTTCTCCCCTCTGATGGATCTT
>APFE031690012.1:2330-80483 GCA_000404065.3 Pinus taeda
CCAACTTGCTTACAGAAATCAGATTTCTGGCCAATGCGGGAATATGCAGAACACCCGGAAGGGTTCTAACCCTTCCTCCTTGCAACTTCAACTTTACTTTTCCATGACCAATGATTCTAGCCTTCCCATCATCTCCTAAGAAGACATCACCACCATCGTATTTCTCATACTCGCAGAACCACTCTCTATGGGGAGTGAAGTGAAAGGATGCACCTGAGTCAATTAACCATGCCTCATGATCTACATGTGTACTGAAAAAAGCCGAGTACACATCCCCACCTTCATCTGAGGTGGTTTTTGCCTCTGCAGAAGAAGCATCATCAGATCCCTTTGCTTTATCAAGAGCTTTAGATTTACAGTCCCTTTTGTAGTGCCCTTCCTTTCCACATTTCCAGCACCCCAACTTTACAGGTTTTCCTGGAGATTTAGATCTCCCTCTAAATTTAGATCTCCCACTCAACGACTTATTTTTGTTTCTGTTCTGGGACCGTCCTCGTACAGACAAGGCATCACCATTCTGGCTCTCCATATTTTTCCATCTCATCTCCTCCGTCAGTAAGGATGAAACTATTTCATCAAACTACAAGGCAGTTGCATTGCTACGTATTGCAATAACCAGACTATCCCACGAATCTGGTAGAGAACACAACAAACTGATGCACTCATCTTCATCTGAAATTTTAATATCAACAGATGCTAACTGACTTACCACAGTATTAAATGCATTCAGATGCTCTGTCACCAAGTCTCAATCTTTCATCCTCAGGTTATACAGTTTTTTTCACAGGAACTGTTTGTTCACCAGAGACTTAGATTGGTACAAAGTCCCTAACTTGTCCAACAAAGCCTTCATCATAGCTTCCCCTGATACATTCAACAATAATGAATCTGAGACACACAATTGTATTGTGCTCTTTGCCTTCCGATCCAACTTCTTCCATTCTTCATCAGACACTCCTGTTGGTTTATTACCCAGATCTACCGCGATCCACTGATCTTTATGCACCAATAGATCCTCCATCTTGAGTTTCCACAACTCAAAACTCTGACCATTAAATTTCTCGATCTCTATCTTTCCACTGCTCGTCATCTTCTTTCACCAACAGAATCGATCTCACAGATCTCCCACTGAACAGGGTCTACCACAGGCCCGAGCGAAACCCCTCAGCAACAAAAGCATCCACTTGAAGCCAAAAAAGCTCTGATACCAAATGTAGGTTTTAACCCCATACAGAAATTACCTGCATACGAATTCTAAAACATAGAAAATAAACAATGCGAGAGCATAACATATAAAACACATATACACAGAGATTTTCCCCTGGATCCCAAAACCATGACTACCAGCTTGATTTTTCTTTATTTTAGTTTCAATGTTACAATACATATTTATACATGCCGAAGCATCCAATAACATGGACCGAAAACCATCGTGTCCAAAACCATGGACCAAATAATCATCGCGTCTAAAAAACATGTGCGAAAATCATGCACAAAACCATAGGTGGGTCTACCCAACCTAACATAGGGTCCAAAACCAAAAATTTTCGAGGCACTGCCCCGGACCCCATAAAGTCGGGTTACGGGTACCCCTCAAACCCCCTTGTGACCTCCCCCACTCTAACCCCCGGTTAACTATGTGGGCTAGTCGTGGAAAGAATATAACAAAACCCAACAGTAAAGAGGAGGCTAAGCCCTACCGATAGAAGCTTAGTAAGATGCATCCAGGCCCATGACCGTTGGTGAAGAAAGAGTTTAACAAAATGCTAGATGCAAAAATCATCTTTCTAATCATGCACACCCCCTGGGTAGCTGATCTTGTGCGAGTAAGAAAGAAAATTGGAAACGTCAAGCAATGTATTGATTTCAGAAACCTAAACCAAGCATCCCAGAAAGAAAGCTATCCTGTCCCTCCTATAGAACACATTCTCCAGTGCATTTCTGGATCTGAAATGTTGTCCCTATTAGATGTGTTTTCAGGATCTAATCGAGTATTGGTGTCTAATGGAGATCAGGTCAAGTCAACATTCCAACACTTATGGCTGAGCCAATTTCAAGTTGTGGAAAAAATTAGTCAGGGAACTTGCCGATTGAAAACTTTACATGGGGAAACTGAAAAACTCCCTATTAATGGCCAACATCTCAAAAGATACTTCCAGTAGCCACCACATGGTGTTTACCTCCTGAGTAGGTTAGAGTTCATTTTAGTTTTGTTGTTAGCTTAGTTGCATTTCTGTCTTTTTCTTTTGTTCCCTGCAAAGTTTATCTTCCTTCTGTTTTGAATTGTAGTCTGTTTCAGTCAGCTGATTTTGGCCCTCCAGTCTCGTTTCTTACCTTTTCAAGAGTGTTCTCACTCATTACTTTCAGCCTTTCCCTTCCTCAATAACCTGTTGATGATTTTGTTGTTCCTAAATCCATCATTACCCTGCAAATCAATAAAACTTTCTATCAGACCATGAGAACTTGAAAATCAACTGTAGAACTCAAACCAAGCCACTCATTGGCATATGTTGAAAACTGGGTAAGATCTGTTGATAAATTGGATATCTGGAGCATGTAGGGGCATCTTTATAAAACAAGAATGTGTAACTACAGCTGGACTGGCATGGAGGGACGTTGCATTTTAAATAAATCGCACTCAGACCTAGCACATACTTGCCTATAAGGTTTACAGTCATTCTCCATTGGTCCCATCCACTGCACTAAATTGTCCAATACCTGTCATCTACAAGTAAAACTCCTTTCATGGGCTAAACTCACTATCATATACCTGTGGCAAATCTAATTGTGCTCTAGTCCTTGTGCCTAAAACTGGAAGGATAGGTTGTTTGGGAAGCCGGTTAGAGTAGGGACTATTGATGGGCTCAGAGTACCGGTTGACACAGCAAGCCCAACCTTGCTTAAGCGGTTTAAAAATATGGCAAGATCCATAATATGAAAGTATAGCACTAAAAATTCTATAAAAAGTGTAGATAAACATATTTACATCAATTTTGATTAGCAATAAAGAGCTGAGGTACACACCTAAACAGGTATGGACAGACCAATGATGCCCTCGAAAGTATTTTTGAAAGTGGAAACAAGTAAAAGAAGGTCAATAAACCCCATAACACTGCCATTGGAGAACACCTGTCAAAATCCTATCAATAAGTAGAAGTTATTTGTCTCTATCCCACTTGAAGAAAGTAATGTTTAAGTGGAACCCATGCTTGTTCATCTGTACAGTTTGCATTTCGAGTTTATATTAACACCTTGATGTTTTATGAATCCAAGTTTTATTTGGAAACAGAGACAACTGGTTCGCCCCAGCGGATCGCCATTTTTTGTGGCCAAAACAACCACCCTACTAAAATTTGCCCTAGTAGAATTTTGAATGGGTCCCCTAGAAGTTGATCTTGCACTCCTTCGAATGATCTATTTCATCCCAAGGATTTTAACTCTTTGGCAAACCAAATCTTCAATTTCTAAATGGTCAAGGCCCCCTTAATGAATCTCTACTGCATAGTTCATTCATAACCCAACCTAGCCCTTTATGCAGTCCCTTCATCAGGGGTTTCAACCCTCATAAGTATTCATGGTACATTTATGCACGCACATATAATCGCCCCTACCTTTATTATGGTTCTTCGTGTACTTAACGTGCAAAACCTCTTATCGCATCTTTATCCCCTCTTAACTCCTCATAAGGGAAATGCTTCACAAAACATGTTTAACATACTCGTTTATCACTTATCGCATGTCGCCTTGATCAAGGGAAAAGGCTTGTTAATCATGAATAATTATGATGTGATTAAGTCCTCAATCGCATCGCAAATCACATATCGGCGGAGCCTGGGATCATATACAAGACGCAATATATATAATATAATATATATATAGATATCTATATATATATATATATATTATATATATATATATATTATATATATATATATTATAATATAATATATATAGATATATATATATATATAATATATATATATATATATATATATATATATATATATAATAGATATCTATATATATATAAATATATATATATATATATATATATATAATATATATACATCGGGTCTAGCTGAATTGCATGTGGCAACCGGCGGGGTCCTAGGCCTGCGCACATTGCGATATGAATTGGCAGACCCGCCGATCTTATCAAACATAAAATATATGTTATTGGGTCTCCCCATCGCTAAATCACTATCGGTGAGGTCGAGCACTTATGCATAAGGTCCAATTCGATGAAGCAGACCTGCCGATAACTATGCGTCCGGGCTTATAAATTTTGAAATCTGGCCTTGTGGTCAAATGCGGTCTTTTTCGTGTATTCCTGTGTTTTCTATGAAATGTCATGATTTGGGTTCTCAAAGGAAATCGGGTAGGGGTGATATGACACATGATTGCCCGTTGAGATGTGAGATTGTGACTCAGTCGCAGCACGACGTTGGCTAATCCATGGGCCGATTCTTTCACACTCGCTCCTTTTGATTGCATTGCGCCTTATCATTTAAAGTTTCAATGATGATGAGAGTTGTTCTTGGGTGTTTTATCATATTTTCATAATCACTGCTAATATGAATTATCTCTGCAGGAAAATTTGAGTGGATCCAGTAGTAGATAAAGGCGATGTATGTTAAGATGACACCTCTGCACCCCGATGTCAATACTGCAAAAGTGTAGTCTGCAGAAAGGGGGAAGGACCGCCGCAATTCATAATGGAGGCACGCTCTGTCTCGAAAGGGAAGCACAACGCTGATCCATCAGCATGTCACTCCCTCCAAATGAACCTCAAGGCATGCCGGATGTGGGATTATGAGCGTGGAATTTTCAGTTTCCTTCAAGAAATGACATGGAATAATAGCCATCCCGCACAAGTGCAACTAAATTATACGCAGTCATTCTCTATCCCTTCCCTGGGAAATAGAACGCTCCAGCAAAGATGACTTCGATGTGTCAACAGCCTCATGGACTGTTCTCCTCTGTATGTTTGGATCTATGTAATGTAATGAAAGGAGATGAAAATTTAGTAGGGGGAGGGTCATTTTGAACTGTATAAGTATTACCTCCGGATAGGAGATAAGGACTTTTTCGTTTGGTAGAACAGCTTTTGTTTATTATAAGGAATATTGTTTGGGTCAGAGAAGGAGCCTTTTCTTAGATTGATTTTCCTCTTCTTTATATGTTAAGAATCAGGATGTTGTTGTGAGCATAAATATGAATGTGATTTGTGTTTGTGCCCATTGATGACTTACAGTTTATGATTAGCTTTGGTTGTATGAATGTAATTCTTCATCATAGTTAATTCATGAGCAGTCCCTGATTTGAAACTATATTAAACATCAGTTGCAAGCTTTAATTCCATAAAAGGAATGTGTATTCATGCATGACTGATTGCATTGCAATTTAGAATTGATGTAGCCTTGTTCTTATGTGAACCAGTAATTGTTTCATTTAGACTTGGGATTCATATATGATGTTTAACCTCTCTTTCGTCATCCTCTTGCATGATAGATTAGGATAACTAGAACTAGATTAGAATAGTTAGAAGTAGTGTAGATAGGATTTAATGCATAGAGGTTAATTGTTTTATTTTGTTGATTTAATTGAAGTCTTCCTCCCGGAAGCAATCTATCTATGCATTTAACAGTTTACGGGGTCTCTTAAAACCCGTTGGAACTAGCCATTCCAAACGAAAGTAGGTCTAATTGGGGCTTGTGATCGGGTTAGTTCCCCTTGTTGGTATAGCGAACATTCGCCATGTCAACTTAACTGTAACAAGTTTGAAGGTGGAGGCAAGTCAAAGATTTCCTGAACCTTAATTGGATCGAGTCAAATTCCATCTCTTGAGACTACGAATCCAAGCAATCGACCAGAGCCAACACAAAACACACACTTGTGTGGATTGAGTCTTATCTTGTAGTGTCGACACCGTAAAAATATTGCTCTCAAATGTTGCAGGTGATCAGACCGCTTTCGTGAATGAGCAGGTAAATCATCAAGATAAGGTTGAAAAATGTGCTTGATGTCATGGAAGGCCTAATTCATTTCCCTCTGAAATGTAGCTCCTGCATTATTCAAACCAAAAGGTAACTTTCGATAGGCATATGTGCCCCAAGGACAAATAAAAGTTGTTTTAGATTAGTCCTGTGGGCAGATATTGATTTGATTGTAGTCAGAAATTCCATCCATGAACGAAAAGATTTCACATCCAGCACACTCGTCAATAATCTGGTTAATAAAGGGTGTAGGATAATTGTCTTTTGGACATGCTTGATTTACGTCCCTATAATCGACCCAAACTCGAATTGTCCCTTGTTTTTTCATTACTGGAACAATGTTATATACCCAGTCGATAAGAGGTACAGGGAAAATGAAGCCAGCACGCAAAAGTTTTTCAACCTCTGCTTTAATGGCAACGACTTTCTTAGGATGAACAGGTCGAAGCCGTTGTCGTACTGGTTTGACATCAGGGTACATTTTAATCTCATGTTCAACAATGCTTGAGTCAATTCCTGGCATCTCCTCATAAGACCATGCAAAAATATCTCTAAATTCACACAACATAGTACAATAATTATCAAGTTCCAATGGAGAACAAGATTTTCTAACATGAATGTTCTCTACAATATTAGGCTTGGTTGAAATGTTTATAGAAATTGTTTCTTCTATGTTGGACAAATTACGCTAAGAATTTACAGTTTCTACTCTAACAGAATTTGACAAGAAATAAACAATTGATGGATGGTTTAGTTCGTTTGAATAATCTTCATTTTCATCTGGAAGATGGGAATGATGATGATAATCTCCCCACGGTTCCTCTCCTATCATCATTGATTGGATGATTCCTTCATCTATAAAATGTATACATGAAAAAGGATCTGAAGAGGTACCATATTTTAACGACTTATTTACCCATACAAAAGTTGAGTGTGGATTTGGGTTTGCCGCACAAGCTCGAAAGATTGATTGCTATGATAATTCAATGGGGATTAATGGCAACACCTCAAGATTACCATCAACTTCAAATTGGTTGGAAGTTCTCCTTAAATTAGATGAGGTGGAGGAAATCATGTTGCAGGTTTCTACTCTTGCCACTTCCGCCAAATCAGATGGTGATGGGATGGTAAAAGTACCCATTAGGGAAGGATCTTTAAAGAGACCTACTCCAACACTTTGAAGTGACAGCGGGAGTCTGAGTACCAATGAAATGCTTCCTGTAGCCTGTGAACTATTGGAAAAGAAGGCTAGCTGATCAATGATCGTGATTCCACCCTTAAAAGGGAATGCAATAGTACGAAAGTAAGTGGAAACCACAGCAGCCATAGCATATACCCAAGGCCTTCCTAGTAAAATGTTGTATTCGAGGGGTTCGTCAACTACCTCAACTTCAACAGTAACCATTTTGCCCCCTAGTTCGATTTGCAGGTTACTCAAAATCCCACATGGTGTAGATGTTCTTCCATCAAAAGCTTTCAACGTGGTTGGTGATCGTGACAACGGCAATGAACCAAGTGTTTTCCAGTAGCTCATGGACATAATGCAAGTAGATGCCCCCTCGTCAATAATAGTTCGGTGAACATTCTTATTGAGAGCTTTTACTTGGATTAGGAAAGATAATTGCGCCGGTAACTGTGATGAATAACTTACATGGTTAAAAACCACAAGATTTGAATCCGTAGGATCTATTCCGCCTATTGCTAACAGTAAAGTCTGTTTCTGGGAGGGACAGTTTTGCAACACCTCGAGTGTCGACATAGCTGAAGGTGATTGAGCAAGATCTTCTACTACGTTATAGTTTTGAGTTGCTCGAGCCCGAGGGTTGAATGTCAATTTGTGTACAACTCCCTTTGGTGGCTTTATTGTCAATTCAGGTACAATAGGTGGAACAAATTTAGATGAAGTCGAGCTCGAAGGATTAGGTTGATCAGTGGCTTGATTATTCGACGTCGATAGATTTCCATAATCTTTGTTTCTTGTTGACACCAAAACATCGTTTTGTGGCTTTGTGACGGATAACATGAGTACTTGGGATGTGGAAGCATGGTCTGTTGCAACCAAATGTGTTCCTGGGGTTGGAAATGGATCTGTCAACACTACGGATGTGTTTGATTCCTTTAAAAGTTTAGAGACCTCAGAGCGATGTGGACAATCTCTTGTATAATGCTCGTCATTACATATCAGACATGGATAACGAGGTTTCCTTGCCACGGTAGAGGAATCAGATGATTTCTTTGGAGGGGAATTTTCTTGTTTCTTTTTGTTCTTCCCATTTTCCTTGCCTGCAGGTTGCTTTAGATTTTTTCCTTTTTCAGATGACACGACATTAATATCGGAGGCAAGAGTACTTTCTGATGCATTGGTAGTTTGATTGGAAACAACAAGAGTTTGACTAGATGGTCTTCCTGCTGATTGTGTGCTTGAAGAACCGATCACATCGTCGCCTGCATGAGAGTCCTTACTCTATTGTGGAGGAGGTGGAACAGTGAAATTTGGTCGAGGTGCATTGAGAATTTTATCATAAAGCGTGTCGGATTGTGTGTAAATGAAATCCAAGTATTGGGAACAAGCAATGACTTGCTCTTCCATGACAACTCCACCTTTTGCCACATCCTCGGTGATTGATGGCAACAAGGATTTTATGAACCACTCAGCTAAAAGTTGATCGGGAACATATGTCTTAACCATTCGACGATGACCACGCCACTCATGAATATGATCTGATATATGGGTAGCAGTAGTCTGTTTAAAGTTGGTTAGGAGTTCCGTTCCAATCTTGTATCTGATAGGTAACTGGAAGTGGGTCAAAAAAGTAGTGGCTAAAGTGGTGAAGTTATCGAAAGAAGCTCTTGGCAATTCAATGTACCATTTAGCAGCTGGAGCAGTAAGTGTTCTTTAGAAAAGATGAAGTCTGACCAAATCATATTTTAAGGAGTTAGATGAACACCACAAATGAAAGGTCATAACATGATTTGATGGGTCTTCTCTAGGATTTCTGTTAAACTTTGGAAGGTCAGATGGTAACTTATGCGGAATTACCAGCCACCATGGTGCATATAAGATTCGATCATTGCTGAGTTGATTTAAATCTAGTAATTCCAAAGTTGCTATGAATGGCAACTATTGATTCAAGTCAGGTTGAGCATACCCAGGATATGATGGAATTACTTGAGCAATAGGTCTTTGCATACCGACATAGGGCATCTGCATTTGGTAACCTTGGTATGGTTGTTGAACAAAACCAGTATAAGGTGGTTGTTGATAACCAGGTTGAATGTGTGGTTTTCCATAACCTGCAAAGCCTTATTGACCTTGACCTTGGTAAGCTTGAGATTGACCAAAACTAGGTTGAGCCTATGAAAGTGGGTCCAAACTGAGGTTGGAACTACTGGAATTGGGGTTGTTGAAATTGAGGCTGCCACGGTTGTTGAATCAACTATTGTCAGGGAAAATTTTAGGGGCTAATATTCGCCCATGGGCTAATTTTCTGTACTTTTTCCAAAAAAAAGATCCGCTAATTTCCATTTTTTTGTAACAATGATTCACCCAAATTTTATAGAATGAAGTTATTTTACCCTAAAAATAACCAAAAATTATATATAAACTATATAAAAATATTATAAATTTGAATAGGTCTACAAAAATATCTCCAAACATTTTATAGATTTCATATTATGGACTAGTGGGATTCGCCAAGGTTTCTAAACTTTAAGATAAATTTCCATCCTTAAAATTTTCCCTGACTATTGTTGTTGTTGGTACAATTGTTGTGAATTCAAATGTTGTTGTTGTCTAGCAATGAAAGGTTGGCCACGTTGTGAATAAACTATACCAATGTAAGCTTGGGTCAGTCTAGATAAGGGTACACTAACCTGAGGTTATTGTTGGACTCCAGAAACAAGTGGTTGTTGTACAACAACTTGAGGAATTTGAACTTCTTGACTTGAAACTTGTGATTTCAAGGTAGAAGGATCAGTTTGAACAGGTTGAGATACAATAGTTTGAACTTGTGACTGTGGTACAGTAGTAACAACAGGTGTAGTAGGAATAGCTGACACAGTTTGCATTGGTTATGTTGGATACACAAGCCTTGGTTGAACTGGCATTGTTGGTTGCCATTGACAAACTCTAATTCCAGGTTGACCTGAATACTGTGGGATATTACCATATGGTAGTCCCCCGGAATAAGGAGGATACGGTGAATAAGCATATTTCTCTCCATATGGTGGCAATCCAATATTTAATAGATACATAGGTCTTTATTGACCAGATTTCCCAGCTTGATACTGATATGCAGGATCAAATTGTTGAGTTCCCATTAGAGAAGAACAAGGTAAAATTTAGGTTGAGGACATGGGTGATGACCATGGGGTAGAAGCAACCCCTAAGTGTGTTCCAGACAATCATTGTTAACCAACCGAGACGGACAATTCACCATACAGGTGTGACTTAGGTGTGGCAAAAAACATCGAAGAGGTTACAATAGAAAAATCTGTTGCAGCCGCATCAAATGATACAGTCTGAGATGTTGACGGTTGTTCATCCATAGTTAACTGACCCAAAAGTTGTCCTAAAGATTCGGCGGGTACTTGAAAAGAAGCAGGATCAAAATGAAGCAAAGAAATCAGGAGTATTAGGGTAAAGATAAAGCCTAGTTCCAAAGCGAAACAGGGTTCTAGGTGTGGAATCTTCTTCTAATTCCTCCTCTATGGCAATTAAACCTGGTGGAAGAACTTCACCGTCAGGTCCGTAAAATATTTTTGGTGTTGGTGAAGTTGAAGTTTCAATAGTTACTGATGTTTGAGGGGTAACTGGTTGATCATCTGCTGGTAAAGTAACAACTTCTGAATGTTTAAATTTGAAGTCCAGATGTTCAGGTAAATGAATGACAGTTTCAGTAAGAGGTTCCTGAACAACTTCAAGTTCAGATGTAACTTCTGTTTGAACTGGGATAGGTTCTAGATTAACTTCTGTTTGAACTGGGATAGATTTTGGATTAACTTCTGGTTGAACTTATTCAAGTTCAGAAGTACTTTCTTGTTGAGCAATTTCAAGTTGAGGATCAGCTTTTGGTTGAACGACTTCGGTTACTGTTTCACTAGGATCAGTGCTAATGTCCTTAGGTAATTGTGAAACTTCTTCTTCAGGAGCGGATGTACCAGAAATAGTTGGAGTAACTGGATTCTCTGTACTTACCGAAATATATGATTCAGGTAACTCAGATGAAGAAATAGGAGTTCCTGATGTACTAGACTCAGTTAAGCGAGATCGCTTTGCCTGAATTGGTGTCGCTTCGGGAGGCAAAGGACGTTTGCTCACTCTTCTCTGCTAACAACAAGATATGGGTTGATGTTCCTCCACGATTACTGATTAATTTTATTATCAAAAAATAAACTAGGAAAAAGGTTTACCAAGAACCTATGAACTGCATAATACCTCCTGGCAAACCAAGAAGTACGAGCAGGCAATCTCCCAGAATGTTGTGTTCGGTGTATCACAATTTACAAGGCTGGCGACTTGGTTACTTAAGGATGGATAGAAACCTAGAGTTGTCCTCCCATATATACCTGAAGGTATGTGGAGGCCCAATCCGTATAAGCATTGCCTAATGCAAAACCGCATAGTGAGAGCATTCCCGTATACTTTACGTACTGTAACATCGCCCTATATACCCAAAGGTACATGGACGAGCTACTATATACTCACATACATGGAATGAGGTATCACACTCGGCATGTATTGCAGACAAGTTAGCAACAACTGCTTTGTTTGACGACGCTGGAACATGTCTCTAGCCTAGAACCACTAAATGTTTGCATTAATGATAATGCTCCATTAGGTAAATTGATGTTTATTTTAAGTTGATCTTGCTTAGGAATTTTCCTTTCAAGTTCACCACGTGATGTATTCTGAAATTCCTAGGAATGCAACTATCATGATAAGCATTCTTTCCATTCAATTTAATGATGAAAATCCTAACTACTTAGGGATAGACCAATCAGATTTCCTTTGATCAAAGAGCAAAGAGCACAATCTAAATGCAAATTCCCTACACTATTCCTTATCAACACAAAAATTTTCAATGCAACATGCATGTATTTCTTTTCAGTTTCCCTTAATGTGAAAGAACAAAAGGAAAACTAATGCGGAATCGATCAATAACTCTTTTCATAAAAATGACGATTTTGCAACAATTCCTTTTCAAGGAAAGGAAGACTTTGTGACACTTTCCTTTTCAAAGAAATGAGGAATTGCGACACTTTCAATGAAAATACTAATCATTTGCACACATCAATCAATCAATCTTTCATGAATGAAGATTTGACGACAATTCAATTTTTGAAGGAAAAGATGATTTTACAACACTTTCTTTCGCTAATGATCAATTGATCAAAAAGCTAACTTTCGACTATAGGTTGAAAATGACAAAGTAAATACATAAGAAACATTTATCAAGCCTAGTCTAAGTAGGGCCAGGTAAGGAGATGAAACACTATTTTCAGAGAAGAAATATAATTGACATTCAGAAAATTATTCAAACAGGAGAAAATTGGCTCAAAAACTTCAGCTCCTAGATGGGAAACTGACCCTCAAGGGATCAGCGCAGGCAGCAGTGAGAGACAGTGTGCTGAAGTGCATTGGATCTATGTGGGAAGTGCATTGCAGCACACTGTGTCCTTCATTGGGCTGCGTTGGTGATAGTGAGCAATTTTGAAGACAATTTGGCACAGTTTTGGCTCAATTTTCAATGAAAGGAGACTGAAACTCAATCAACGACCACAAGTACAGCATGTAGAAATGTCTTAAGAGGCTGATAAGCTACTAAGATGGATGATCACTCCCTATTATGGTTGCCAATTTTTTTGGGGAAGTTTTAGTCTCTACCGATAAATGCTTAAACCCCTAGACTAGTAGCTAAGTCTAGAACAACAGTGCAAAGCATTCTCTACTTTTTCTATGATCAACAAATTAAATAAGAGGTAAAGAATCCTACCTGTAGCTTTTGCTTACTCCTTATCTCCCTTGATCAATTTCGTCGCTTCTCTCCATACTTAATCCTCTTGAAGAGTATTTGCACACAGACAGAAGACAAAAATCGATCAAAGCATATGATAATGATCTATTGATTAAACATAGCATGGAATGAAATACATGATACGCATATGAAAGCATAAATGAATAACACAAGCATATGGAAAAAGATTTTAACTCTTTATTAGTAAAAGGAAGAGTTACAACCCAATTTGATCGATTCAACATCACTCCTCCAGTTCAATCCCATCCTCTCCTCATAACAAGCAAGACATTTTGACATCATTACAATACTTGAAATCAACTCAAGTCTCATACTAACAACATCTCCCTATAATTCAATAATTTCCAGCCCCTGATCACTTAGATGAGTGATCTTTTTATAGGTGAACGAAGGAAGTTATGCCATAAACGGTGATAATAAATGCCCTCCCAAACTTAGAAGTTAGTTCCATGGAGGAAGGGATAAGGGATTGATGTTCCTTAACTCCCTTCCTCATCACAATACGAGCTCAAAGGAGTAGATAGCCTTGAGAAACTTCTAGAGGCATCCAATGGATAAGGAATCTTTCAAACCCTCATGGAAATTTGCTTAAACTCCCCCAGCGCAGGCCAAAGAGGGACCAAGCGCACTGCATAGCACCCTATCAGTGTATAGTTTGCATTACAGCGCACCCTAATGAAGGCCTACCTGCGCTGATCTTCTTAGAGGTAGTTTCTAGATGATTTTAGTCATGAAACTTCTTGGGAAGCTAGGCATTCTGATGATTGACTTCTTTAGGGCATGTAACAACTGAATTAGGGTTTGATGGGTCGCAATAGTATTGATCTGTAGGTTGGGGTTGATGTGCCCAAATGGATCTATAACACTCATCCTCCAAACCCATGATTGATCTCGAAGATCACCCCCATCAGGGATCCTTTTCATGAATGTTAGTATGCTCATTTTAATTTTATGTAGATACGAGCCGTCGGTAACATGGATACTACAGATGGAGCAATATTTTGATCTCCATGATGTGCAACAAACACAAAAGGTATGCATTGCATATTTATATTTAGAACCCAATCAGTTTTATGGTATCGATGGATTTGTTCTCATAAACCACTTGCCACTTGGTCAATTTATACAAAGGAAATGATAGCACATTATGAGGATACAGAGAGAAACACCTTCTTTAGCCAATTGATAAATCTCAAACAAAAGGGTTAAATGGTGGAGCACATTGAGGACTTCCAAAAATTGAATATCAGGGTAACTAATATTCTAGAGGAGCATAGGATTGCTGCCTTCATAGGGAAATTAAAGGATAACGTCCAACATAAGGTTCACCTTTGGGAACTTGATTCATTGGAGAAGGCATCCAAGTTGGAAAGAAAAGTTCAAAGAAAAATTATAGCAACAAGGAAGTCTACAATTCACAACTATAGAGATGGAAGTGTTGTTGCTCCTAGCCTTTCACAAACTACAAGGTTGACACCACAACAATTGGAGAAGAAAAGAGAAAAAGGGTTTTGTTATAGTTGTGATAGAAAATACACTAAAGGTCATAAGTGTGTTGAGAAGAAATTATTTTACATAGGTTGTGAAGAGGAAGAAGAAAATGAACAAGAAACATCAAAAGAGGAGGATTATACACCAAGAACTAACCCCAGAGAAAGAAGAAATGAATCTCACCATATCTTGTAATGCATTGGTGGGAATTACCACTCCTCAAACTCTCAATATATAAGGATATATCAAGAATAAAAAGGTAATAGTGTTGTTTAATTATGGTAGTACCCATAATTTTATTTGTTGTAAGATAGCCAAGGAATTGAATTACTTCCTATATCCAGCACCAGAGTGTCAAGTGACGGTTATAAATGGAGGAACTATAAATTGCTCTGGAAAGTGCCATAATATCAATCTAACCATGGTGGAATATGTATTGAATAGTCCAATGCTTTCCATTCCAATCTGTGGTGTTGATGTTGTACTATGAGTCCAATGGTTACAATATTTGGGGACGATAGCTTTTAATTTTCAAGAAATTTTCTTGATTTTTTTTTGGGAAGGAAAGGAAGTTGAATTAAGGGGTATCGCAGGGAAACCATGAAAGATAATCAACTTTAATGGCATGACAAAGCTTTTGAATGAAGAATAACGTGGCGTAATTGCATAATCATGCTCACTATAGGTTCAAACATCGAAATCATATATTTCTCCATATCTCCAAAAGTATTGGACAATCATTCCAAGGTCTTTAAGACTTCTAAAGTCCTCCCATGTATTCACAATCATGATCATGTTATTCTATTGATTTCAATAAGTGTTACTCCAAACATAGGGCCTTAGAGACATCCCTATGCCCAAAAGAGTGAAATTGAATGTATGGTTGCAAAAATGCTAGAGGTCGGTATAATTCAACCTAGTCAAAGTTGTTTATTCGCTCCAGTAGTATTGTTGCACAAGAAAGATGGATCATGGTGTATGTTTCCATATTATAGGGAGCTCAACAATCTCACTATTAAAGATAAATTCCCCATTCCTGTAATTGATGAATTGTTGGATGAATTAAATGGAGCAATTTACTTCACCATGTTGGATCTTCATTCAGGATATCATCAAATTAGAATGAACGTTGAAGACATTCTTAAAATAACATTAATAACTAATGAGGGTCATTATGAGTTTTTGGTCATGCCTCTTGGCTTTACTAATGCACCTTCCACATTTCAAGGTTTGATGAATTCCATTTTCAAACCCTTCTTTAGAAAAATTGTGTATTTTTTATGATATATTAATATACAACAAGTCTTGGAAGGATCATGTTCAACATTTTGACAGGGTGCTCAAACTCTTGGAGGAGAAACAATTATATGAAAAACCTCCAAATGTTTCTTTGGAGTATAGGAGGTGGAATATTTGGGTCATATTGCATCTCATGAGGATGTTAAGGTAGACCTTAACAAAATTAAAGCTATTAAGGAATAGAAAATCCACACAACCATAAAGCATATTGGAGGATTTCTTGGGTTTATAGGGTATTATCGCAAGTTTGTTAAGAAGTATGGGAGAATAACAACATTATTGAAGAAATATGCATTTTCTTGGACTCTAGAAGCAACTACAGCCTTTGAAAATATTAAAGAGGCAATGTGCCAAGCATCGGTCTTAGCTACGCCATACTTCACAAAAAACTTTATTGTGGAATGTGATGCCTCAAGAAATGGAATTGGTGTTGTTTTAATACAAGAAGGAACACCCATTGCTTTTAAAAGTTGTTCAATCAAAGGAAAGTATTTACACAAACCTATTTATGAGAAGGAAATGTTGGCAATACTACATGCGCTAAATCAAAGGTGACCTTACCTAATGGGAAGACAATTCAAGGTAAAAATAAATCATGATAGTCTTAAATACTTTTCGTAACAAAAAATATCTTTAGAATAGTAGCAAAAATGGGTCACAAAGATGTTGGGTTTTGACTTTGAAATCATCTACAAAAAAGGGAAGAAAATGTTGTTGTGGATGCACTCTTAGGAAAGGATGAGGATGTGGAAACATGGCTTTGTGTCATTTCTATTATCCAAACTGATTGGATAATCGAAGCAAAGGAAGAATGGAAGAATAACGAAGAGGTGTGGACACTCATTCAAAAGTTGCAGCAATATCCTAGTACATCTTATACATTTAGCTAGAAAAATGATTCATTATGGTACAAAGATCACTTATATATTTGTAATAATTCCCAACTCAAACAAAAGATTCTTTTGGAATTGCACACGCCCCCCTTAGGAGGGCACTTAGGATTTTTTAAAACATACCATAGGGTCAAGAAGGAATTTTTTTGGGATGGCCTTAAATATGATATTCAAAAGTTTGTGGCAAAACGTTTGCTTTGCCAACAAAATAAAGTTGATAAAATTAAGCCCCCGAGTTTGTTACAACCTTTAGCCATCCAAGACAGCATTAGGAGGAGGTCTTAATGGATTTTATTACAGGTTTACCCATTTTAAAAGGAAAAAGTGTCATCATGGTGGTAATTGATAAACTTACCAAGTATGCACACTTTTTTGCATTATCTCATCCTTTTAAAGCCAATACAATTGCTATTGCATTTATGGAAACGATTCAAAAGCTACATGGAAACCCAATATTATTATGAGTGGAAACTATTTCAAATGGAAACAACATGATTGTGCAGCCACATTTAACCAACCCTCTCACTAATTGAGGTTTGGAGACCATATTCCCTATCTTCCATGGTTGTGCAGGTTCCAAATATGTTTCAAGCTACATCCTCCATTTTATGTGGTTCTTGCATGACATGCAACCCTGGTTGATTTCTCTGTATCAGGGGAAATATCTACGCAAGGGGTATTACCTAAATTTCCAACATAATATGGGCCTCCTTTGGGACCCATCCTCTTCTTTGGCCAGAACAAGTTAACCTTCATAAGCTATGTTGATCTTCTGTTGAGTTTCACCTCTATTGATGGTGAAAATTCTTGCCTTCTCCCTAGACCATTGTCCAAAACTTCCCTACCTTTTTCCTCTAATTTTGAATTTTCTTTTTGCCTTCAAATCAGCCTTAAGCTCTGGCAAACGTCTAGATTGCTAATAATAGTGTTTCAACTTTCTGATTGCCCCTTAAAGGGTTCGTGGCTTATCAAATTCAATTCAATCTTTAAATGCTAATGGTAGCCCATTGATGTATTGTTGAATCTTTTCCTTTTCATCCTTGAGGTAGAGAACATATCATGACATCTCCAAGAATTTTGTGGTATACTCTTTGCCTAATATTGATCATAGATTAAGCTCATAAAACTCCTTATCCTTGTTATCAAAATATCTCTCAGATAGATACTCATCCCTAAAATATTCCTCAAATTCCTTCCAGGACAACTCTTCTTCTTTTATGCCTTTCACCTTTTTCAGATCTTCCCACCAGATATTAGCCTTACCCTTCAGGCTTAAAGTAGTTATCTTCACTTTCATGTTCTCTGAATAGTCATGAAATCTGAAGAATTTCCTCATTCCCAGTAGCCAAGCTTCTACATCTTCTAACTTCTTCATCTCACCATTAAATATAAGAGGCTTAGCCTTCTTAAAATCATCTGGTACATATTCGCCTTCCCTTCTTTTCCCGTGACGATGATGATGATAACGTGGCCTTCTATAAGTAGCACCAGAGTGTTGTCCATGAATGTTGGTCCTTCTCCCTGGGGTACTCAATGGAGTATTTCCTTTTACTGTGTCCTCACTTGAGTGTTTATGCCTTTTCCTGGATCCACTACCATTTGGCACATCAGTTTTTTCTTCTTGATCCAAGGGACTCTGCCTATCCCTATGACTAGCACCCAACCTATGTTGCCTCTGCCTTTGAAAGTCTAACAAACTTTGCAGTATGACTACATTGACTTCCACTTGTCTCTCCTGTGCTTTGACAAACCTTTCATTATCAACCTTGCAACTTATTATTTTTTCCCTTAAACTCCTTAAGGTATCCATTAAGTCAATAGAATTTGCACCTCCTCCTTGTTTAACTAATTTTTCTTCTTGCCCATGTTGTGAGTGCTCAGAACTATATGCTACCATCTTATTGTTCATTTCTTGGTATGTTGGTTCTATGTTGGTGCATTCTTTGTTATTCTTGGGGTCTTTGAATTTCATCTCTTCGAGACGTACTTTCTTTTATGTGTTATCATGCACACACATAATTTTTATATTTTAACAAAATTCAGATACATAATAAACATTTTCACCTTGGATTGTTGTTGGAATTTTGTTGGTGTAAAGCTAGTTGCAACATTACACTTAGTTAGCATGTCAGATCAACATAATCATATCCAATCATTAATATGATGCTACTTGCAAATACCATACTAAAATATGCCAAGCAACACATATAATCAACGCATGACAACTAGGTCTCTAATGCTTGACACGAGGCTTTTAAGGCCTCACTGGATCTTCAAAGGTCCAACGTTGAACCTTCACTTGTTAGTTTTGCGATAGAGCCCTTCCAATCTAAGTGTTGAACTTGGAAGCTATGATACCACTTTATAACATATCCCCTACTATCTCTAGCCCTTCCTAAGGTAGTAGGAGGTAGTTACTATGTTGGACTTGATCTCTAAAGTCCAACCATGGAGATGGGATCTAACTCTTTTCGATCATTTTTTATTTCCTTATAACCTAAAATAGATGACATTGTTTTGTTCGTCTTGTCGAGACCTTTCCAACAATATAAAATTTTGTCCTTATCTGACTCCCAGATCAAAAAATATGGCCATCCAAATATTTTATTGTGAGATAATGCCACACCACCTTGACTTGCCACGTGGCATCTATGTGGCTACCTAATTTGAACGCTATGTCACCACCCACGTGGTAATTCCACACAACTGCCAACCCATTCATACTACAGTCACATACTAATCCCCTTTCTATGTTCCACACCGAGCGATCCATAACACACACACACACACACATTATTTATTGAAATGGCCACATCACCCTGGGACTTATAATCTCGTCGGATTCTAATACAACTTCTCCTTCAACTACAGGGAAACAAACTTCCAAGCTACGTGGATCCTTGATGGTCCCTCATTCATGTGTCTTGATGCCACTAGTTCTCGTAGCAAACTTGGGGCTCCACCACTGCCACCTCACCCAGATAATCTAATCCCCGTAGTTCCTTCCTAAGTCTCCCTTGTAAGGTTCCTAGGTGCCTCCTACAAAATTTCGGTGTTTATGTAGAAATGTCTTAATCTTCCCCTTGACCTATAAATGGATATGTTCACACTACATGAAATTTGTCCACACTGAACGGGCCTGATACGCCATGTCACCCTAGGACTTAAAGCTTAGAAGTTCTTCCATGTCCTTCGTTCCAAATCTCTGGGGTTTAGGGTTCTGAGGTGATGTCATCTATCATCACGTTTTCTACGTGGTATCGGTCCCACACAAGTTTTAAACCCTTGTGATTTTATTTCTTCACGCCATATGCAATTCAGGGTTTATCCATCTTGTCACACCAATGCTTAACATCCAACCCTGCCTGCCACATTGTCTTGATATTTTGACCCTAGCAGGACTTGCCCAACCTCACATTGAATTCTCTAGGGTAACAAACCCCTGAAACATGTGAACAACTATACAACACTCTGCTCCAATAAACGATCCAAATACCTTTTGCCTTTCTGCTTGGACATCGTTCCTGGCCATAAGGTGCTTAAGGTGTGAGTCTCCACACTTCTCCAGGCCCTAACTTCTAAACTCCGTGACACAAATTCCAGTGTATATAGTGTGGATTTTCCTCCATCAATGCTTAATTATTAATGCACATATATAGTGCCTTTACCCAACCTTCGTTGCATAGTATAGGAGTATATGAAAGCATTTCAGTACTCTCCCTCCTGAGCTTTCAATTACCTGCATGCTTATTGGGCTTTATTGCCATCTATCCTGAGAATTATACACGACATAGTCTAACCCATTCGATATATTTGTATATATAGATACATAACCAACTATCCCTCCTGAAATTTATGAGTAATCATTGACCTGATAGCCAAGTTATTTTAATGTAAGCATTCATTTAGTTAACAAATAATTGTCAATCCCTTTTATGCAAATCCAATTAGACTAAATTGATGACTTATGAAGAGTATAATAGTGACCCACTCCTAAGTATTAACTTAAGTAGTTATCGACTTTGAATAGGTGTCACTATATCAATTTCTAGGGATCAACCATCCCTAATGATATGCACAACAGATAACAATATTTATACACATAGGAATTTAACATCCCCTATTAGTAGCAGAAGCATTTAACTAGCACCTTACTCTATATGATGCTTCTATCTTCCTTGGGCTTACACGTTAGAAACTAAACCCACTAACCATTCTCTTAACATAGTAATAGCATTGCAGAAAGCCACCCATCTCTTTAATAGTCAGGCACTTACGAGATTCACACATTCATTACATACAAGTCATTTAGACTAAGATTACGTTGAAACCAACATAGAAGTTCATATAAGTCCACATTCATGCCTGCATAACAATTATGTTCATTTAAATAGGAATGCCTCATTCCTCAAAAATACAAGTGATGAAGAAGAAATAAGTTAAACAAGCCTAAAGCATTCAGGACACAAGAGTCATAAGTAGACACTTATCTTTGATAGATTGAACCAGACAACTAAGAGTGGGACTTCAACTCTCCACCCAACCTTAGACACACTGCAACCAAGCCTTCCTTGAAGTAGTCATCCCCGAGCTAGATTGCAAAGCTTAATGCAAAGTGATTTTAGAGGAATTTTAAACCGTTATTAATAGCTGATACAGGGTGTTTCGAGGTTGCCTCCCCTCCACCCATTAGTTATCATATCAAATAAACAGAGTGAATCACTTCACTCGAATGCCACCATCATCCACTTAGGGGCTTTCATCAATATCATCAACTGAAACAGGGTGTCTCAAGGCCACACTACTTTCACCCACCAAATATTCAATGATTTCACATTAGGCAAGGAACACTTTCTTTTATGCAGAGGGACTTAAAATACAACATCCCAACATCTCTAGGGACTTGGATACATAGAGTCTCAATTCATATGTGGAGAGGGATATATAGTTAATAACTTGGAGGGTTTATCAACTATGTTACCTTGAGAGGAATAAGAGTGCACTTTCCAGTTGCTTGTTAGTGGAACTCCCACCTGTGTGCTCAGCCCAATCCCATGGAGCTACCATCCGTTGTTATCAACCCACTAGCATTGGGTGCCTCCACCTCTTAGAAGTTATCAACCAACACAATCTAGAGTGGGTTTATCAACCCTGTAAGGCACAACCACTGCTTAGTTATTATCAGTCAGCAAGCCCTCATGATTTTCTCAACTAGACTATCATTTGAGCTCACCCTATGATTATCGTCCAGCAAGCCCTCGTTGATTTCTCAACAGTCTTATCATCAAATTGCACTCCACTTCCTATATTCTCTCAATCTTCTTATATTTTGTTTCCCTCTCAACTATTCAGTTTTCTCATTAGGAACCTCCTGGCCTCCTCTTTTTTATGTTCTCCTCTTTGCCTGTGCGCATGAATTGCATATTGTTTCATAGACCTTCCCAACCTCCTTTCTCTCTTCCATCACATCAACTCCTTCTCCTCAATGCATGAGAGCGTGTCCCCCCATAATGCTCCCCTCTCTTCCACTTGTTTTCATGCTTGCCTGTCAAACCAACCGTATGTCATTTTCCAAAGCTTCACACGATGAATACTTTGGACAACACAACCCATGCTGCCTTTAAATTTTTCTCCTCTTCTTGCTTATTGTTTGGGCTATACGACACCTAGGCATGTTCTCTTCTTTCAATCAAATTTATTTCCCGAAGAACCCATTTAAAACCACTATGCCAACCAAGATTGATATTTAAAAATACTCATTCCTTAAGCAATCTCTTTCCTCAAGCAACTAGAATCTTTGTCCCTCTTCTCTCAGCCTTTTAAAGTATAATTACATTACAAGGAAAATGTTATACAAGGGGGAATTAACCCACAAGGGATGTCACAACATGGTATTATTTAGTGCAGTCAATTCACTCAACCCTTAATAAGGCATCTCACGAATCAACGATCCCCTGTCGTTAGTCCTAACTAACTGAAAATTGACAATAGTTATCATAATCACTAATTTCTTTTGCTTAGGAAATAATCATAAGCATCTCTTGTACTTTTATAATTAGATTCTAAGATTTTTTTCCAATTTTGTTGCCAGTAGTCATAGTTGGTATTTGCAAGTAAAGTATTTAATGTCGTTCAATATTTAGCCATGTGAATGACCTCTTTGTCTACCAAAAATCTATGTAGGAGAGAAGGAATGGGGAATAGGAATTTGTAGTGAAATTTGCCAAGGAATCTCTTTTAATTTTACCAATTTCACTCTTTCTTCATATTCTTGCTCCTCAGAGTAATTGTTTAATTTTCTCAACCCGCTTGTACAAACTTTTTCCATCTCTATTACTGATCTTTAACATTAACTTTTAGTCTTTCACAAGTCTATTCATGAGCAATATTATTAATGTATTTAATAATTTATTTTGAAATTGCCTCTAGAAATCTCTCATTTTTCTATATGGAGAAGTGGGACCTTGCTTCTACTAATGCCAATCGATTTATTCTAACATATTTCTCGATATAATTCTCCATTTTGCACTCCCACCACTCACGAATCTCATCCAAACTCAATATCTATATATGCATGCTTTTTCAAACTCAGGTTCATGAATTATTGACAACATAACCAATGTTTTAATCTAGGGACTTGTGAGCAGTTACTAGTGGTGTATAGATAGAGCAATTCACACTATCATACACATTAGAATATGTATACACACATATATGAGAGAGAAAGGAGAAGATAACACAAGTAATAGGAAAACAACAAATAACCTTCTTTATTAAGATACCATGGCACTTACAATATGTATCCTCCTTATCTCAAACTCTTTGTTACATCAATAGGCTATTTATATATCTTTCAGTTACAAGGTTGTTTGAATCGTCTAACTACGTTGGTTGGTCAATTAGCTTACATTATGACCTAAACAGTCAACTAGTTTTGACTACCAAGTCTAGTCAACAGGGTCAAATAGCCCTTCCAACACATATCTTTAACCATACCTTTACTATAGTGCTCGAAGGACCTTCTCTCAGATATGCCCTAGTATTTGATGCCATGACATCATCTTCCCCCTGTAAACAATATGGTTTTGAATTATTGATCTCCACCCTCAAGAATAATGGAACTGCTACACACAGCATTAATATTGTTTCCCAACGACTTATATAGAGTTCTGGTATGAACGCTCCTCAACAACACCATCGCTCCTTGAACCATCATATAGGCTTATTTTCCAAACATAGTAGTTACACCTGCATCGCTCATCCTACTTATAGATATAAATTTTCTAGCCATGTTGGCCGGATAAATCGTTCTTGCGGACAAGGCCGATCTCCCTAGTATCAACAGATATCTAGCAACAAGCAGGACAAGCAAATCTACCTTTCTCTAAACATATTGCGATTCATTAATAAAAACTAAAGAGGTGTTTTAGACCCTACCTTAAGTCCAATGCTAGTTTGTGGCAGCCACATTTCAACTGTCCGAAAGAGTTTACTTTTGAGAACCTGCAATCACAAACAAGCACGCATCAAATAACACCTGCATAGCTAATATAATAAATCATGTTCATCGTGGTGATCAAGGAATCCATGAAATAAACCATAAAACGCAGCTTATTGAGAAAAATAATCTTGATTGTATTAACTTTGACATAGAAGAACTTTACAACCTTTGGTGCCTTGATGTTGTCCAAGCTCTTCCCAGGGTCCAAACAGGAATCTCCTCTACTTTGACAAGCTTCACTCTCTTCCAAATGAGATCAAAAGGTATGTAATCTCTCCTCTCAAAAGCTCAATTAGGAAGACTAAGTTCCAACAGCATTTCACCTCAAAAATATTTAGCTTTCAACCTCTCCAATAACCAGCCCAATGCTTCATTTTATAGTGCAAAGGAAGGAGGTTACAAGTCCACCATTGAACGGAAAGGGTCCTCCTTCAAAGGGATAAGCTCCTCACATCAAGGGGTTAGCTCCTAAAGGTATGGATGCATGGACCTTTAAGGAGCGAACTTGCCACCTCAAGATTCCTTCTAGAAGCTTCCAGAAATGACTCAAAGTGAGTTTTTAAGAATGTACTTGTGCCTTTTTGACTTTTATAGGGGTCCGCACCCATTACACAGAGACAGAGCGATCAGGTGCGCAGGGGACATGACCATTAGGTGCGGGACCGCAGGTAATGCTAAGAGAAAGTACGAAACTAGAGTTTTAGAGATTTTTAAGGACTTTCTCTTATTTTCAAGGCTTGACATGAAGAACTGAGGTTTAAGACTTGCAAAGGAGGTAAGTATGAGTGGTGATAGACTCACACAGATTGCAGAATGTCATGGTGACAATTTTTTGTGCAACAAGCCATCCTTGGAATGTGTAGAACACTAGGGAGTGTTCTAACCCTTCCATCCTTGAGCATTATGACTTTTCCTCGTCTTGTGGTCCTAGTTGTCAAGTCATATCAAAGGAAAATTTCACCTCTATGATACCTTTCATATTCACAAAACCACTCCTTATGGAGAGTCACATGAAAGGAGGCGCCTTAGTTGATGAACCATACATAATGGTCTACATGTGTGCTTGAAGAAGCCAAGTGCACATCCCCTCATTCCTTTGAAGACATATTCTCTTCTTTGGAGGGACCATCACGAGATCCCTTCCCTCTTTCAATGCTTTTGGATATACAATTTTTCCTAAAATTCCCTTCCTTTTCTACATTTCCAGTATTTATTTATGAATTTTCTTGGAGATTTATATCTACGCCTAGATTTGGAGCTCCCACTTGAGGTATTTTTATTTGTGCCTTACGAATGTCCTCTTATAGATAAGGCATATGTGGTTTGACTTTCCATGTGTTTCTGCCTCATCACCTCTGACAATAACGATGAGACCATATCATCAAAACTTAAAGTAGTTGCATTACTATCTATGGCTACAACTAGACTATCCCATGAGTATGGGAAAGAACATAGTGAATTGATACACTTATCTTAATTATAAGTCTTAATATCAATAGATAATAATTAACTTACCACATAGACAATAATTGACTCATCACAATATTTAAGGCATTTAGATGCTGTGTCACCAAGTCTCTATCATTGATACTCATACTTTACAACTTCTTCCATAGAAAAAGTTTGTTGCCAGGGACTTAAACTGATACAAAGCCGCTAACTTATCCCATAATATCATGCCTATAGCTTCTCCTAAAACATTCAACAATACTAAATCTGAGAGACACAAGAAGATTGTGTTATTTGTCTTCCAGTCTAATTTTGTCCAATCTTCTATTGCCATTCCCATAAGTACATCAAATGGTTCCAGAATGAGCCATTGATCTTTTTCTACCAAAAAATCTTCCATATCGAGCTTCTAATACAACTCAAAACTTTTTCCCGTTAAATTTCTTGATCTTTATTTTGAAGTGCTTGTGTTTATTTTCTAGCACAACAATCACTACCACAAAGCCCCCACTACAATAACGTTTATCATAGACCCAAGATAACTAAACTGTTAGCGACAAAGGTGTTCAACTGAAACTAATAATTGCTTTGTTATCAAATGTAAGTTTTAAACCTTTTACAATCATGCAATACACACACAATTTCTTAATAAATAGAAAAGTAAAAAATGGAAATCACATATTACACAAAGTTTTACCCTTGAATCCATTGAGAAAACAATCAAACTGTTTAGAGATGTGTCTCTAATTTTTATTATCATTCGACTTCATTATTTACAATACATGATATAGGATCTTTTAACATCCAAAATACCTAATTCATTGACCCATGTTAGATTACAACCTTAATTCCTTAATTCGAATTAGAAAACCATGGGATGAAACACCATGCGCCACAAAATCGCTAAAAAAAATTGTCTTGAAAACCACAAAAAACATATGCAAAACACCATCATTTTTTTTTAGGCTTCTCCTCTCCTCACACACCCCCCCCCCCCCCCCCCCCCCCCCACTATGCCTCATGCATATGAATCACCCATGGGGCTAGTCATGCAAATAATATAACACATACTAAAAGGGTCTAAGCATTTGTTTACTTTGCAAGTGTAATGAGGAAAACACTTCACATTTGTTCTCGCATTCTAATTTTTCTTAGAAATTTTGGGTTGAGGTCAAGGAGCTTTTTGGTATCGAGAACCTTTGGAAATGTGAATCCATATATACATCTCAATGTTTGGTTTACTGAATGTGATCTAAAGTGCTTGAAGGAAATCTCATTTTTAATTTTATGGGGAATATGGATAGCTAGAAACTCTATTTTGTTTGAAGAAGGGATGATGACCACTTTTATGCTAACTTCACTAATTGATGTTTTGCTTGTATATTATAACATTATTCCAAAGGTTTAGCCATAGAGAAAATATCAAAGATACAAGTGGACAAAGATTTATCGTGGGTATATTTTGATGGGATCTTCAAGGGCCATATTCTTTTGTGGGATTCGCTTCCTTCTATATCTTTCAGATACACGTAATTCAAGTCAAAGGTGATATAGAAGAATGAGAAAATAACCAAGGGGAACTTAAGGCCTTATTCTACTTAATAAAATCAAATTTGGGCGGAGGGATTGATAAGCTACAAGTCATGGGTGATTCATCCATGGTCATAAATTGGATAAAAGAAAGCCTCCAAGGATAAACTAATTTTCTCTTTCCACTAGCATAACATTCAAAGACAATATCTAATCAATTCATTTGAGTCATCCATACTCATATTGATAGAGAGAACAACAAGATATAGAGATAATAACAAGAATGTAGATCAACTCTCAAAGGAAGGACTTCATCTACTCGAACATTTTGTTCCTTGGAAGAAGTACAAGATGGCCAAACAATCGTTTTACAATAACTTTATTTTGTTCATTTTTGAACTCCTTTTGAACATGTAATTTATTAGTACACATAAATGTTAAAATCTACTATTTTTTTCAATTACTTGATGTTACAAGTTTTAAACTTTATATAGTAATGCAATGCATACACAAATTCTTAATAAATAGAAAATTAAAACACTGGCAATCACATATTGCATAGATATTAAACCTGGAAACCAAACCAAAAAAACCAACAAACCATTTAGAGCCACCCCTTTATTTTTTATCATCAACCAACTTCATTTCTCACAATATAATACATATGATCCTACAACATCCGAAGCCTCTAATCCATTAACCCATATTAGATAAAACCTTAATTATTTAACAAAAAATAGAAAAAAACCATGGGCTAAATCACAATGCACCATAAAATAGTGAAAAGTGAAAATAGTGTGCCAAAAACAAAAACAAAAAACAGATGTAAAAAACCATCCAATTGGCAAAGGCAATGGCTAAGGCTTTGGAAAGGCAAAATGGCATTTATTGGCATTTATTTATGAAAATAATGGAAATTAGGAGAAAATGAAGGTGAAAGGTCACAGGTTGCATGTGAGGAGGAAAATGAAGGAAACTAATGGAAAATTAAAGAAAATAGAGGCCTAATTAATAAAAAGGCTTCTGAGAATTAGTTCATGGCTTTTGATCAGTTCAGTTTTGGAGCTCTCATTTCTCTCTCCCTTTCTCACACTCTTGGACACTTAGAGTTTTCTTGGAGCACTCTTGGAGGAGTGTGGCATACTTGGGATTTGGAGTAAGAAGGCAAAGGAAAATTAGGAAAGCACAAGAGGACATCAGGATCAACAACTACAACAGATTTTTCTTGCAGGTACCGAGTTGCATTGTATGATTTCCTTGCTAGTTTTGACATGCATGGCATATGCATGTGGTTATTTGGTTTTGATCTATCATTGGCATGGAGGATTACCTGGATTGACAATGGATTTGCTTAGCCTTGCCATTTCCTGGATAACCATGGTGTTGTGGGTTTTACTTTTGTTTTCTGGATGGTTTTCTTGTGCCTTTGGCTGTGGGTTGAGTTATTAGTCCCTAGGAGCCTTGGTTGGACAAACTCTCTGGAAGCCTTATAACAACTTAGGTTGAGTTACTAGTCCTGGAAACCTTGGTTGGGAAAACACTCTAGAAGCCCTTCGTGGGTTGAATTACTAGCCATGGAAGCCCTGGTTGGACAAGTGCTCTGGAAGCCCGATAACAATTGTGGGTTGTGTTACTACTCCAGGAAGCTCTGGTTGAAACAAACGCTCTGGAGCCCTGGACAGCTTCGGTGGAGACCAATATGGTGATGGTTACTGATGCCTGACCGTGAGGTGGAATCACTCGTTGAGGGTTGAGGTGGTTTTTCCTCTAGAAGCCTTGGATGGTTTTGATTGATTTGTTTTATGAGATCCCACATTCATGCTTGTAATATGGCACGAGGGTGACTAGCTGAAAGAAGATTTGGTTCAACCTAGTCTATGGTCGGGGTGGTTCGTAGAAGTCACATACCTGATTAGCTTATGCAATCATCGATAAGATCTCTCTTCTTCCTTGGTATTTTATGTGTAAATATACTTGTTTGTATGTGGCTCATACGGATGTTATATCCTTGATATTTCTATTGGTTATATGTTGGTTATGAGTGAGTTTTATGACAGTGAAAATGTATGGATCTTATCATGTTTTGGTTAATCACTTAATGTACAATGAATATATGGCTTAATAGATGGTAATGTAGTTATTGTGATGAGGCAACAATGCTTCTTAGTGATTCTCAAATAAGTGTGAGACCCCTATGCTCGTATATGTTGTTTAAACCTGTAGAATGCATATTTTTGACATGTTTGATGAAATGTCTGTCATGGCTAGTAGGGGTCTAATCAAGTCCTCGTTCAATAATTTACATGTGTATCATTGTTTTGATGTTACTTTTCATTTTTGGAAATTTCATGGAGCTCTAGGAAGTCGCCTGAGTCCTGGCCCTGAAAAAGTGGCAAAGATCTGGAGTCACTAGCATAGAACTACCTGGAAAAGTCCCCAGTCGAAGGCATGCCTTACTATGGGAGCGACTGGAGGTTCTGATTCACAGACATGCCTTGCTATAGGAGTGACTAGAGGTTCCCAGTCACATGCATGTGCATGTCAAGGGAGTGACTGAGACTTTAATGCGGCAAAATGTTAGTTTGTCTCAGGGGCTAGTCACCTGGATAAGATGGATGTTTCTTGGGGGTTTTGTTGTAGGTGTAGAAGGTCAAGTTGTGTATGTTCCATCGATTCCACTTCCTTAACTGATACATAGGGAGTTGAAATCATCTCATAGTAACTCCTCATCACGTGTTTTCCCCGATTGGTCAGTTACTTTGGTAGATGTGGGAGGAGGGTGTTACAAAGTGGTTTCAGAGCATGGTTCACCCCTTGGACTGGATGGGTAGTGTGTTGGTCATGCATTCATGTCAGTTGCGTATATGTGTTATGTATGCTTGTGGTCTATGTGCTTGTTGCATATGCATGGTGTTGGTCATGGATGTAGTGATGTCATTATGTGGAAGTTGATGTTGTTGTTGTTGTATGTGGTCGTCATGAGTGTATGTCGGTTATGCATTGGTTATGCATGTTAGTGCTTATAAATCGTTATGCATACATTGATGTGGTTATAGTTGTCATGCATGAGACCATAACATGTATTTGGTATGGTCATGCATTGATGACTGGATAATGATTGAAACGATGAATAAATGTTTATATGGTTTTATATGTGTGTGTGTGTGTGTGTTGTGCTAATTTGGTTGGTCTTGTAGACGAGATATCCTTCCCTGAACTACACTGAGGTACATTAGTTTATTTATATTTTGGTTTAGCTGACATGATATACCTTGCAGGAAGAGAAACAGAAAAGATGACAAGCAAGATGGTAGACTATAGTTCCCAAGACTCTTCCTATGGATCAGATGAGCAACATGGTGTTGGGCATTCTTTTGACTTAGCAGATACATTGAGAATTTTGATGGCAAATATAAGCAGTTATAAAGTAGATAATGACATAATCATGTAGGCACATGAGAAACAAACAGAGGTTAATGCAGTAATCCTTCAGAGTTTGTCAGAATTGTAGAGATGGGGACTACTTCGTATCAGCCATGGAGAGGAGGACATAACTAATGGAGAATATGGTAGTAGGTCTCTTGGTGGATACGAGTTGGATAGAGATGAAACAATTAGAGATGGCAGGTTCTTGGATACTCCAGACAAGAGAGGTCATGGACACAGGTACTATTCTAGTTTTGGTTCTGACAAGTATCATGGTCATCATCGTTATCATGCATACATGAGGAGTGACAGGAGATATTTGTCAGATGAGTTCGAGAAAGAAAAACCACCTACATTTGATGAGGAAATGAAGAAAAAACATGATGCAGAAGCATGGTTGCTTGGAATGAATAATTTCTTCATATTGCACGATTACTCAGAGAACATGAAGGCCATAATAACTACATTCAGTGTTAAAGGTAAAGCAAATTTCTAGTGGGAAGATGTAAAGAACGTCAGATATATTTATGAGGAGGAGTTGACTTGGAGTGAATTTGAGAGATTATTCAGGAAGAATTATCTACTAGAGAGGTACTATGATGACAGGGCAAAAGAATTCTATGAGTTTAAAATGGGATCTATGACTGATGAGTACACTATCAGAGTTCTGGAGTTGTTGAGATACGTGCCTTACCTCAAGGAGGAGAAGGGCAATATTCAAAGATGCATCAATGGGTTGCTGATATAATTCAAAGACAAGATTGAGTTTGATGAGCCTAGATCATTGGAGGAGGCCATCAAGAAGCTAAAACATTGTTATGAGCAATCAAAGTGTAGATCTCAGACTAAACCAGATTGGAAAGGTAATGCAAGGAATAAAAGGAAATGGGATAAAAAGCAAGCAATGTCTCAGGATGCAGGTAACAAAGAGAATGTAGCACTGCACAAGAAGTTAAATGAATCTGATAAAGGGCAGGGGTTTTAGTTTGAGGAGCAGAACAAGGATGCAGGCTAGAAGCTTATTCAATGTTGGAGTTATGCAAAGATCATCACATGAGAGATTGTCCACAACATCAGGGTGGTAGACAATAGATCTATAGTGCTCAGGAAGCGCAAACAGTGGGTGATGTTGGACAAAGTGTTCCTCATATCTATGCAACGTTGGATAACAGGCAGACAGATCACCAAGCGTCTATTATTGAAATGGATGGTAGGATTTGTGATCAAGGTGATTCTATTTTGATTGACCTTGAATCTAATTACAGTTATGTTAACCCTTACTTGGTGGATAAGTGTGGTTTGAATAAATAAGTGTATGAAAATATTGGTTAGTGTAGTTGGCTATAGGTACAAAGAAGAGAGTTCATCGCTGGGTGAGAGCTTGTGCATTTGAGTTGAATGGTATGCCTACATCAACAAATTTGAATGTATTGTCATTGGGATCATACAATATGTTTTAAAGGTGTGGACGTGCTATATCTTCATAGAACCAAGGTGGATTGCTATGACAAGGCTATTGAGTGCCTGGATGACAATGGGAAACAAAGAATCTTGTAGGGTAAGAAGAAGGCAATGTCAGTTAGAATGGTGATAGCTACGCAGGTGAAGTGCAATCGCAGGAAAGGGTGTGTGTTATTCGTAGTGCATATATCCAATAACAAAGGTAAGGAAGTTGACGATGCAAATGTCTTGAGCAGGTACCCGGTTTTACAACAGTTTTAGGATCTATTTTCCACAGAGATTTCAAAGTTGCCGCTTCATAGGGCACTGGATTTTTCTATTGACTTGGTACCGGGGGCAACACCATCATCAAAAGCACCATACAGGATGAGCACTCTAGAGTTGGTAGAGCTGAAGTTGTAGTTGAAGGAAATGATTGACAAGGGATACATTAGGCCAAGTGTATCACCTTGGGGTGAACCAGTATTGTTTGTGAAGAAGAACGATGGTACTTTCAGGTTGTGAATTGATTACAGGTAGTTGAACAAGGTGACCATTAAGAACATGTATCCATTTCTGTGAATTGATGATTTGTTCGATCAGTTGAAGGGAGCAATAATGTTCTCGAAGATTGATCTGAGATCAGGATATCATCAGGTACACATTAAATAAGATGGCATTCACAAGATAGCCTTCCAGACCATTTACAAACATTACGAGTTTATTGTAGTTCCATTTGGTTTGACTAATGCTCCAACTACTTTTATGTCCTTGATAAATAGTGTGTTGTGTCCTTATCTAGATAAGTTTGTTATTGTATTCATTTATGACATCTTGATATATTCTAAAAATGAGGAAGAGCATGTCGAACATTTAGGAGCAATGTTGAGATTGCTAAGAGAGCATCGCTTGTATGATAAGATTAGCAAATGAAATTTCTTTCAAACAAAGGTACATTACTTGGGGCATGTTGCTTCCAAGGAAGGCATAGCAGTAGATCCAAAGAAGATAAGAACTATCATGGAGTGGGTAGCTCCTAGGAATGTGGATGAGGTAAGATCATTTATTGGGTTAGCAGGTTGCTATCGGAGGTTCATCAAGAACTTCTCTTGAATTGTGTATCCTATCATATCATTGCAACGAAAAGGTAAGAAGTTTGAATGGACATAAGAATGTGCAACAAGTTTTGAGAAATTGAAACAATTGTTGACAAATGCTCTAGTCCTAAAGGTTACAGATCTAGACAAAGAGTTTGTGGTATGCATAGATGTTTGCAAGAGAGGACTTGGTGGAGTTCTTATGCGGGAAGGACAAGTAGTATACTATGAAGCACAGAAACTGAATGAGCATGAGCAGAATTATCTTTCACATGATCTTGAGTTGGCAACGATCATACATGCATTAAAGATGTGGAGGCACTATCTTATTGGCAAGAGATTTGTACTGATGAGTTACCACAGTGGATTGAGGTATCTATTTGACCAACGGAATTTGAATTCCATGCAAGCTAGATGGTTGGCCACGATCAATGAGTTCGACTTTGAGATAAAGTACATTAAAGGTAAAGAGAACATGGTTGTCAATGCTCTTAGAAGATGGATACATGTAAACCACATAACAATTATGAGTTCTTATGGGACATATTTACAGGCTCAGATCTTATAGGAAAGTCAACGGGATAACAGGTACATGGAGCTTAGGCACAAGTTACAACAAGGTACATGTACAAGTGCACATGATGTGGACTATTGTCTCACAACAAATGGCTTGCTCAGATTTAGGGACAAGGTATATGTGCCAAATGACAACAGGCTCAAGAAGCTTATTTTGAGATAGTTTCATGCGAAACCGTATTCAGGTCACTTGTGATATTAAAATACATTAACAGTGGTGAAAAAGTTATATTATTGGCTGAACTTGAAGAAAAAGATGGCAAAGTTTGTGGATAAATGCTTGGATTGTCAACAGGTAAAGGCAGAGTGTAAGCATCCAAGTGGATTACTTCAGTCTATTCTGATTCCAGAGTGGAAATGGGAGGTCATTTCCATGGACTTCATTACAGGTTTGTCAAGGATAGTTAGACAACATGATTATATCATGGTTGTTGTGGATAGGTAGCACACTTCCTTCAAGTGAAGTCTACTTATTCAGCGAATGGTGTAGCATAGGTATTCATCAGGGATATAGTGGGGTTGCATGGTTCAATAAAGAATATCATATCAGACAGGGATTCCAAGTTCGCTTATAGGTTCTAGAAAGAGTTATTTACATGTTTGGGTACAGAGTTGGCCTTTAGCACAACTTATCATCCACAGGAAGATGGACAAACAGAGAGGGTCAATAGGATATTAGAGGATATGTTGAGGATTTATGTGATGCATTAGCATTGAAAGTGGGAAGAGTACCTTCCACTGGTTGAGTTCTCTTACAACAATGGGTATCGAGAATCCTTGAGGATGAGTCTATTTGAGGCATTGTATGGGCGGAGTTGTGATACTCCCATCATTTGGAGTGATCCAATGAACAAGGTGTTGATTGGACCAAACATGTTGGCAGAAATGGAATAGGAAATGTAGGTAAACAAGAAGAATCTAAAGGTAACGCAAGATATACATAAGAGTTATGTAGATCAAATCAGGTTGTTTAAGGAGTTCCAAGTTGGGGAATAGGTATACTTGCGCATAAAGCCCAATAAGAGCTCCTTGTAGATTGGATCATGTGCCAAGCTTGCACCTTGGTTTTGTGGACCTTTTAGGATCCTTGAAAGGATTGGACCATAAGCCTATATACTTTCATTGCCTCCGACGGTGAAAGTCCAAGATGTTTTCTGTGTGTCATTGCTTAAGAAATATGTTAAAGTTGCTAATAATATAATTGATTGGTTTGTATTGCGAGTGGAGCTAGAAGGAGAATTCCAGCTCGAACCTCAGTGTATATTGTAGAGAAAGATGCTCATGCTCTGAAACCGAGCAATTGAGCAGGTTAAAGTGTAGTGGAAGCACTTTGGACCCGATGAAGCTACATAGGAGATGGAAGATCAGATGTGGGATATGTATCCTTCTCTATTTGCTAGTTGAACGAATGTCCTTGATATATGTCTTTGGTATATGATTGGTATGATGTTTTGGTATATGTGCATATGTATATGGATGTAAATACCGCCATGAGTTGTGTTGTAAAGCTCCAATAAGTTGTATGGGTGTCATGTCATTATGGTTGCCATGTTGTTATGTTGTCATGATGGTTTGTTTTCAACAATTTGATCATTATAAATATTGCAATGAGCTAAGTCATAAAGCTCCATGGGAAATATGTTTTGTTTACAACAGTTTTGTGGATTGTAGATGTCCTTGAACATTGAGGACAGTGTTCCCCCAAGGGGAGGGTTTTTACAACCTTGGTAAAAAATCCATGTAAAAATTAATAAAGGTAAAATAAGACCTTGGTCATGGGACACGTATTCCAAGTTGAATTTTGGGCGGAAACATAGTGATGGGGATCACTTGTGATTAATTATTGGCTATGGAAATTGCTAGAGGCAATGGCTAAGACTTTGGAAAGGAAAAATGGCATTTGTTGGCATTTATTTATGAAAATAATGGAAATTAGGAGAAAAGGAAGGCGAAAGGTCACAGGTTGCATGTGAGGAGGAAAATGAAGAAACCTAATGGAAAATTGAAGAAAATGCAGGCCTCATTAATAAAAATGCTTATGAGGGTCAGTTCATGGCTTTTGATCAGTTCAGTTTTAGAGCTCTCATTTCTCTCTCTCTCTTTCTCTCTCTCTCATGCTCTTGGACACTTAGATTTTTCTTGGAGCACTCTTGGAGGAGTGTGGCATACTTGGGATTTGGAGCATGAAGGAAAAGGAAAATTAGGAAAGCACAAGAGGACATCGGGATCAACAACTACAACATATTTTTCTTGTTGGTACAAAGTTGCATGTATGATTTCCTTACTAGTTTTGGCATGCATGGCATATGCATGTGGTTATTTGGTTATGATCTATCATTGACATGGATAATTGCTTAGATTGACAGTGGATTTGCTTAGCTTTTCCATTTCTTGGATAACCATGGTGTTGTGGGTTTTACTTTTATTTTCTGGTTGGTTTTCTTGTGCCTTTGGCTGTGGATTGAGTTATTAGTTTCTGGAAGCCTTGGTTGGACAAAAGCTTTGGAAGCCCTATAACAACTTGGGTTGAGTTACTAGTCCTAGGAGCCTTGGTTGGAAAAATGCTCTAGAAGCCCTTGGTGGGTTCAATTACTAGTCCTGAAAGCCCTGGTTGGACAAATGCTCTAGAAGCCCAACAACAGCTACGGGTTGAGTTACTACTCTGAGAAGCCCTGGTTGAAACAAACGCTATGGAGCACTGGACAGCTTCGGTGGAGACCAATATGGTGATGGTTAGTGATGCCCGGCTATGAGGTGGAATCATTGGTTGAGGGTAAAGGTGGTTTTTCCTTTGGAAGCCTTGGATGATTTTGATTGATTTGTTTTATGAGATCCCACATTCATGCTTGGAATATGTCACGAGGGTGACTAGGTGAAAGAAAGATTTGGTTCAGCCTAGTCTATGGTCGAGTGGTTCGTGGAAGTCCCATACTTGGTCAACTTATTCAATCATCGATAAGATCTCTCTTATTCCTTGGTATTTTATGGGTAAATATACTTGTTTATATGTGGCTTATATGGTTGTTATATCCTTGATATTTCTGTTAGTTATATGTTGGTTATGAGTGAGTTTTATGACAATGAAAACGTATGGCTCTTATCATGTTTTGGTTAATCATTGAATGTACAATGAATATATGGCTTAATACATGGTAATGTAGTTATTGTGATGAGGCAACAATGCTTCTTAGTGATTCTAATATAAGTGTGAGACCCCTATGCTCAAATATGTTGTTTAAACCTGTAGAATGCATATTTGTGACATGTTTGATGAAATCCTGTCATGGCTAGTAGGGGTCCATTCAAGTCCTCGTTCCAGTATTTACATTTGTATCATTGTTTTGATGTTACTTTTCATTTCTGGAAGTTTCATGGAGTTTTGGGCAGTGGCCTGAATCCTAGCCTTGAAAAAGTGGCATAGGATCTGGGGTCACTAGCACAAAACTACCTAGAAAAGTCCCTAGTTGTAGACATGCCTTTCTATGGGAGTGACTAGAGGTTTATAGTTGCATGCATGCCCATGTCAAGGGAGCGACTGAGGCTTTAATGCAACAAATTGTTAGTTTGTCTCATGGGCTAGTTACCCAGATGGGATGGATGGCTCATGGGGGTTTTGTTGCAAGTGTTGAAGGTCAAGTTGTTTGTGTTTCGTTGGTTCCATTTACTTAACTAATACATAGGGAGTTGAATCATATCATAGTAAATCTTCATCACATATTTACCCCAGTTGGTTGGTTATTTGGGTAGATATAGGAGGACGGTGTTACATTTTTAATATTGAACATTTGTTTTATTTTCAAAGCACTAGAGTTAATGATCCAAACTAGGTTGAGTCAACTGTGACAATGATGATGGTGGTGGTACTAGAGTCGACGATATAGATAATATTGAGTCATTAATGACAACGATGATGTTGGTGGTGGTAGTTGATGATGTTGTTCATGAGGACTTCAATGAGCATTATAATCCCATTATTATTAGAGACATATTAACTTTCACGATGATTTAGATGTATGTTGTTTTTTAAATCACATTAACTCGTGACATGAATTGTTGGGATATCACGATGATATGAATATCATTTTGTTTTTTGTATATTAGAGTTGATGATTTAGACAATGTTGAGTCATTAATGACAATGATGATGCTGGTGGTGGTAGCTAATGATGTTGCTCATGAGGACTTCAATAATCATTATAATCCCATTATTGTTAGAGAGATATACTAACTTTCACAATGATCTAGATGTATGTTGTTTTTTGAATCACATGAACTCGTGACATGAATTGTTGAGATACCATGATGATATGAATATTATTTTGTTTTTTTTTTTGTTTTTAATATAGAAATCATAAAACTTGTTTCTTATTATTATTATTATTATTATTATTATTATATTTATATATGGAGTTGCCTTTAGTGTGACTTTTTGGACTTTCTAGTGCCAGAATCCTGCAGAAAATTTAAGGTAAAATCTTGATCTGTGTTATTTAAGATGGTTTTTTGACTATATATATGGATTCAACACCCTCAAAACCTCTAGAGCACTTCAATTGTGCAGGGGTTACCCATCAAGCTTATGACTTCTTGCCGAATTTTAGAGAAATTAGATCGAGAAAACCCACCGAAAAAGCTTCCAAAAAGTCTCACTAAAGACAACTCACACACACGCACACATATTCCTTTCTTTTTATTTTTCTATAGTGATATCTAGGACATGATGATCTCATGATATATTTGACATTGTACACTGATTTGTTTTAAATAATGATGATGATGATGTCGTTAATATTAACTTGTTTTTAACAACCAATTTTGTGTTCTGCAACCTGCGAAATCCGCATTCCACGCGATCTGAAGCCTGCGAGCGCGTCCGCATTTCGCGCGTTTTGAACCTGCGAGAGAGTCCGCCGAGGGCTCTGCTGTAGGCTGCGGTCGTCCTAGTTTGATCTAGTGGTTCTTCATGGAGGATCTGGCTCCCTCACTTCCTTCGCCTTCCACCATTGAGGCCTTCAAAACCTTGCTGGCCTCTCTGCCCAAGAAGAAATGCATGGAAGCAGCAAAGTTTGTGAAAAAGCTCGAAGATATCCCTAAGATCGCCCTTCCACCAGAAGGACCGATCCAAGTAGCATTGTCTCTGGCAGATCGTGCTCTGGTTGGTCAGTTTACAGGACTTTGGCCTTCCCCGAAATCAACTGAGAACTGGGTCGCCAGGAACTGGGCACCTTTGATAAAAAACAAGGTAACCTCTTAGTTCCTCGAGAGAGGATATTTTTTGTTTGAATTCTCTGCAAAAGAGGATAAAGATCTCATTTTTAGGAATGGCCCCTCCTTCATGGGCCCCCAAGGGCTGTATTTAAATAAATGGATGCCAGACTTCGATCCGGTGGTGGATGTGCCTACAGCGGTACCGGTGTGCGTGAGATTCCCCAATCTTCTAGTTCACTGCTGGAACTGGGACTCTTTGAAGCACATAGGAAATACCCTTGGAAAATTTATAGACAAGGCCAACAGCAAAGATCAGTATGACCGTTCCAGAATCTGTGTGGAGGTAGATCTAGAGGTCAAACTACCGGAACCCATCAAAATAGTTGTAGGTCCCTAGACTCATGTACAGAAACTGGATTATGAGCAGCTGTCGTTCAAATGCCAAAAGTGCCATGTCTATGGACACTTTGCCAGAGACTGCCTGTCCAAAGGGGTGGAAGAAAAAGGGAAGGAAGAAGGATGGAATCAAGCAAAGCGCTCCAAAACCTCTCACAAGAAGAATGCAAATGGAAATGCTAAAGCCCCTCAAGCGGGTCCTACTCAGAAACCATCCATGGAAATCCAAGGGAATAAATTCGAGATCCTTGGATCTGAAATCATGACCACCTAGGACACAGAAACCCCAAAGGAGGCCTCTCCATCTAAAGCCCCCCCCCCCCTCCACCAAAAGTGTTCTAGAGAGATCCAAAGGGAGGATATCAAAAGAGGAGGAGGAAACCCAAGAGTCTGAGGAATCAGAGGAAGAAGGGGAAATAGGTGAATCCCAGTCTTCTCCTAGAAGATCTACAAGAGGACGCAAGTCTGCAAAGGAAAAAAGAGAACAAGAAACCTATAAGGACAAGCTCCAGGGCAGCTAGCTAATGTTAGAGAAGCTTCTAGCAAAGACCCCGGAGATGATGAGGATTCAATCCTAGGGCTTCAAGGGAGCTCATCAAGGAAAAAATAAATGATGAAGATAGTCTCCTGGAATTGTAGGGGAATGGGCACCACAGTTAAGGAAGAAGCAATGAATAGCTTAATAAGATTGGAAGCCTCGGATATCCTTCTCATCCAAGAGACTAAATTGGAGGACACGACTTTCCTCCAAGCAAGCAAAAAAATTGGAATAAAAGTGGAGGGCATGTAATTTCTGCCCGTGGAGCATCGGGAGGGCTTAGGTCGCTCTAGAACACAAATAAGCTTTCATTAATCTCCGAGTCCCCGAATACCCATTGGATTTTTTTAAAAATGCAGCATTTAGAATCCAAGGAGATTATTTGTCTATTCAATGTGTATGCTCCTAACAATGCAGGTAAGAAAAAAAACTACTGGGACTCCATCAAAATTCTGGTAGATCTAGAAAATCTGGAAAACATAATCATAGCCAGAGATCTAAATCTCACCCTCCTCTCAACAGAAAAAAGAGGAGGGAGCATAGTCAGAGATCCAACAAGAGAATGGGCGGAAGACCTCATGCAAGACTGGGATCTGCTAGATATAAAGCCGGTCACTGGCACGTTCACATGGTCAAATAAGAGAGTTGGACCGGGTCACATAGCGGCAAGACTTGATAGATTTTTTGTTCAAAGTTCTTTCCTGCTTCTTGGGTTAGAGGCTAGAATGCGTATTCTCCATAGCAGCGTTTCAGATCACAAGCCCATTAGCCTAGAGTTGTTGACTTCTAAGGATCTGGGGCCTATCCCTTTCAAATTTAGCTCTCTATGGACTAAAGAGACAGACTTCATGCAAAAGGTCAGAGATTGCTGGAAAGAGCCAGTCAAGGGTTCTCCTTTCTTTGTTTGGGAGGAAAAAATTCGAAGAGTAAAAGCGATGCTAAAAGGCTGGGTTAAGACCTTGCCCAATCCCGCTGTTGACCAAAAAAAAAAAAAAGCGAACTAGAAAAGCAGCACCTCCACCTAGAAGCTGCCAAAATCACCAAAGAAGAGCTAGACAAGGACTCTCAGCTACAGCAAAAATTCCATAAGGCTTGTCTCGCAGAAGAAGATTTCTAGAGGCTCAAGTCAAGGAGTCTATGGCTCAAAGCTGGCGATCAAAATTCTTCAGTTTTCCACAAGCAGACTCAAGCTAGGAAATGCCGCAATTCTATCTCTAAAATCAAAAAAGATAACTGCACCTTAAAAGACTTTGCCAACATTAAGAGGGTAGCTTCAGATCACTTTGAGAAGATGTATAGTGAAGGCATGGAGACTAGCCAAAACGACAATATGCTAGATGTTGTTCCCAACCTCATCACATCTAAAATGAACCAGGTCTTTGAAGGCAAAATCACCAAAAATGAAGTTAGGGAAGCCCTCTTTGCAACGGAACCCGACAAAGCCCCGTGTCCGGATGGTTTCACGCCCAGATTTCTTCAGGCATGTTGGTAGATAGTAGAGAAGGAGCTCTTTAAAATGATCCAGAAGTCCCAAGAGTGTCAGAAAATTGGAGGCTACACAAACTCAGCATTCCTCGCCCTCATCACTAAAGAAAAAGGTGCAAACTCATTTAATAGATTCCGACCTATCTCCTTATGTAACATTGGATATAAAGTGATTACCAAGGTAATAGAAAATAGGTTGAAGAAAATTCTCCCCAAAATCATCCCGGAGAATGAAGGTGGATTTATACATGACAGACAGCTAGTAGATAATTTCATCCTGTTCCAAGAGGCGATTCATTCCAGTCTTCGTCGAAAAGAAAAAGGTATGGTCATTAAACTCGATCTAGCTAATGCATTTGATCGTGTAAGACATAGATTTTTGTTTGCTGTTTTGCACAAGCTTGGATTTGGTCAAAATTTTATCAAGTGGATCAGAGCTTGTATTTCGAAACCCTGGATTGCACCTTTAGTGAATGGCAAGGCTGCTGACTTCTTCAAAGCTTCTAGAGGGCTGAGGCAGGGGTGCCCCCTCTCACCCCTCCTCTTTGTGTTGCACGCCTCTGTCCTCAGCTTCTATTTAAACAAGAAGCAACAATACCAAGATATAGTTGGCCTGTGCATAGCAAGAGGGGTTAAGAGCATCAACCACGCCTCTTCGTAGATGATACCTTGTTACTGGGGGCTGCAACTCAACTGTCTGCAAGCAAATTTAAAGAAGTGTTGGAAGATTACTGTAAAGTATCGGGCAGTGAACTAAACAGGGGTAAATGTCATGTATATTGCTGGAATATATCAGTTGCTTTTGCAAGTTCCATAGCCAGATGTCTAGGCTTTGCAGCTTCAGCATCCTGGACCTCCTTTAAATACCTTGGGCTGCCCATCTTTCATAAGAGGGCTTTGAGCAAGGATTGGAATCCTCGGATAGAAAAATTCAAAGCAAAAATGCAGGCCTGGGGATCCTCCTGGCTCAACATTGCTGGAAAACCAGTGCTCATCAAATTCGTGCTTAGCAGCCTGCCACTATTTCAATTCTCTGTTCTTTTGGCGTCGATGGGAATCATTAAGAGGATGGAGAAGCTAATCAGGAAATTTCTCTGGAAAGGAGGCAAACATAATGAGAAGAGAATTTCTCTGGTTAATTGGGAAATAGTCTCCAGACCGCTGCAGGAGGGAGGATTAAACTTCAAAAATCTAAGTACACAGAATTTAGCAATGGGAGCCAAACTGATTTGGAAGATCATAGCTCCAAAGCCAGGATGGGTTCAACTAGCGTTGTGGAGGAAGTATTTCAGAGGATAGAGACTTCGGTGCCTGGAGCAGCCCAAAAACCAAAACAAAACCCCCTTCAACACTCTAGTTATTAAAACAGGCCTGCTAATAAGAAACAACACCTACTGGATACTAGGAAATGGAAAAAACATTAGGTTATGGGATGATAGCATCATGAACAGGCCTCCGCTGGTGGACTCGAATCTTAGGAGCCAGCTGAGGGGATGGATGGATGAAGCCAATATAAAAAAGCTCTGGGACATATCGAATTGGTGTGGAGATAGCTGGTCTGCTGGAAACAGATCACAGTTCCACCTGTGTTGCAATCAGATTATGCTACGTTGTTGAAGATGCTGCATGGGATGACTCCGTTGCAGGCAAGAAGAAAAGACACGAGAGGCTGGGGACTGAAGCAGATCGGTTATACGGTGGCTCAGGGCTACGCCAAATTCATGGAGAGACCTCACGTGCCTCCTAATCCGGCGCCCTGGATTGGTATTTGGAACTTCCCTGCCATCCCAAAAATTGATCACTTCTGCTGGTTTCTATGCCATCAAAAAAATCTAACAGATGACAAGCTTTAGAAAAGGGGCATTCTAGGGCCATCAAGATGCGCATTATGCAAGGAAAGTTCGGAATCCGCTCTTCATCTCTCGCTAGAGTGCAATTACACAAGTCTAATCTGGCACGAGCTCCTTGGATCATCGAATTTTATGCTCACCCTCCCCCACTCTGTCCCGGACTTATTTTTTGGGTGGATGGCCAGGTATCCAGACCCAAGTCCAAAAAACAAGATAGTCAAAGCAGCATGGACTGCTCTGCCCAAATTCATCAGCTGGCAAATCTGGTTGGAGAGGAATAGAAGGATTTTCAGAAATAAGGAACAGAACTTCAGACTAGTAGCAAATACAATGAAAGGTCAGTTACATGAGTGGCTAAGAGACAAAAGCGATGACACAAATCTAAGCCATCAGGATATTGAGTTTGGAGCAACCCTCAACCTCAATTTCCAAAAATCGAAAATCTCACCTATATGTCTCAAAGATTGGCAAATCAGGAAAAACGAAGAAGAATTTCAATCTTGGTTGTCCAAACAAACACTCCCCTCTCTTTTCTTTAACGGGGCAACCAAGGGAAATCCAGGAATGGCTAGAGCAAGAGGACTCATTATAAATCCAGAAGAAGCATCTATACAAAAGTTTGCATGGGGACTGGACCACTTCTCAAGCATACAAGCTGAAGTCATGGCTCTGTTTCAAGGGATCAAACTGCTTAAAGAACTGGGACACATGGAAGCAGTTGTTTTCGGTGATTCCCAGGTCATCATCAATGCAATGGTGACCAACACAAATTTAGCAGAGCTTCGACTTGCAAGGACAATTACAAGAATTAAAGGCATGACAAAGCTCCTAAACTTGAAATTCTTTCATATCCTGAGAAACAACAACAAAGAAGCAAACATAGAGGCAAATAAGGCAGCCCAACTAGTTGTCGGAACTATTCTCAGAGATAATGAAATCTCTTGGGAACCAATTCCCTAAATTTTTTATGTTTCTCTGCCTTTTATTGAATCAGTTTGTATGCATTCATAAGCTCGAGAAATCAACAGCAAGAGTTCATTTGATAAACTGTAAAAAGAGGCGATTCATAAGCATATGCGCCATGTCCCACTAGTTGGAGAGATGCCAAGAAACCAGCTTCACTTCTTGTAACCAGAATTATGGCTTTTTGCCAAATACTTAATAAAATCTCATAACCGTTTCTGTAAAAAATATATATATATATATAAACTTGTTTTTATATATTGGAAATTGTTAATATATATATATATTCATTTCTTTTAAATTTATTAATAAATATGAATATAAATATGTGTTTATTAATATTTATGTCCTTTATTTAAGAACTATGAAATGTTTCATTAACTTAATTGAAATTAATAAAACAAAAATGATAAATGCAATGTCAACATGGAAGCTAAATCTAGTGCAAAAAACGTGATCGAAATGAAAGCTAAACTTGGGTCTAAATTAGAAGCTAAAGCTCGTGCTAAAGTGGATATTACAAAGGAAGTAAAACTTGGTGCTACATATGACATTGTAGATGATGCAAATATTGGTGCTCATGTGTTAAAACTAAAATCAACAAATAAGGTGCTAAATGAAAACTCGACATCAAATTGGAAGTCAAATGTAGCATTAACATGGAAGTAAAATTGCGTGAGGAAATTGAAGTAAAATTGAGTGCTATAGTGGATGACAAACATAACACAACAATGTGTAAGCTATAATGGAAGTAAAATACAATACTAACAATGGAAGTGATGATGGTGTATGATATATTTGATATTATATATTCACTTGATTTAAATAATATGTGTGTGTGGTGATTTTGAATGTTAGTGTTTATTTCCTTTAAATTTCGATATGTGTTTATTAATATTTATGTACTTTATTTAAGAACAATGAAATACTTTATTGATTTAATTGAAATTAATAAAACAAAATAATAAATGTAATGTTAACATGGAAGCTAAATCTAGTGTAAAAAATGTGGTCAAAATGGAAGCTAAACTTGGGTCTAAGGCGGAAGCTAAAGTGGACATTATAAAGGAAGTAAAATTTGGTGCTACAGATGACATTGTAGACGATGCAAATCTTGGTGCTCAAGTGGAATCAAATTTTGGTGTTAAACTAGAAGCAACGAATAAGGTGCCAAAGGAAAACTCGACATTAAATTGGAAGCCAAATCTAGCATTAACATGGAAGTAAAACTTGGTGAGCAAATAGAAGAAAAATAGGGTGCTATAGTGGATGAAAAACATAACACTAATGTGGAAGCTATAATGGAAGTAAAATGCAATACAACAATGGAAGTTGTAGTAAAAGCTCAAGTTGATGTTATGATAGGTGTTAAAGTGGAAGCAAAATGTTAGAAGTTAAACCTCATGTAACCATTGTTTCAATGTTTGGTTTTAAAGAAAGTGTAAAAGTCTTTGTCAACGCTAAAGTTAGCACAAAAATAGATGCAAAATTTGGTGCAAGACCTAAATGGGCACTAAACTACGTGCTATCATTGGTGTTAATTTCATATTCCCAAGAGTGTCGATTTTAGCACCAAGTGATCATGTTCAATTGACAAAAATTGCAATAATTTCTAGTGCTAAATTAGATATTGGTGGCCTATTTTGTTGTAGTGTTAAGGTGCTTACAACACTTGTTCAAAAGACAATATAAAATACAACATCTTTGAGTCTCTAGACTATCTAAAACACACACACTAGTTGTAAATTACTGTGTAACAAATGCCCCCTAAAGTATGAAGCCCGAGAGAGTAGGAGGGGTGAAATTCTTTACAAAACAACTGAGCTAGAACACCATATAGAAAGACCTATACGCAAGTCGAATTGATATCTCTGAAGTACATGTAGTCTAGGCATGGGCACAACCATCCAAAAGACATACGGAAAAGGTCTGTGGTTTGGATGCAGCCACCCAGCTAATGAGACCATGATAATGATAAAGGTATGGTCGCAACCATCCATGAAAACTCATGTATGCGCGCAGCCATCCAAAAGACATACGGAAAAGGTCTGTGGTTTGGACGCAGCCACCCAGCTAATGAGACCATGATAATGATAAAGGTATGGTCGCAACCATCCATGAAGACTCATGTATGGGCGCAGCCATCCATCAATGAGTCATGTAATCACGAACCAATCCACGTGACCCGAACATATGTGATCTGAGTTCGGGGTCTTGAACCCAACTGATCATAGTACAAATTCTAACATGCGACTAGAGGGGCTGAAGTCGAGCATGAGAGAAAGTCGCTTAATTATCGGTCGATGATGTAAACCATTAACAAGCGCGAGAGAAACCACCAATAATGCCAATGGTTCTCAAGGTACTATCCAGTACAATCCACGAAGTGGAAGAATGAGCTGAAGTCGAACACTCGTGGAATCACCCGATCGACAACCAATGATGCAAATCGACCATCAAGCGCGAAGAACTTGCCATTGAGGCATGCAAGCTCTAAGGTACCAAAGGGGATCTCTAGATCAATCTCCTGGATAATGAGATGATGTCAACAGAAGACGACCCGTCGCAGGAGGGCCATAGTGTTTCCCCCATCAACAACACGAGATAAGGAACAAGTGGTAGATGGTGAAGCAGAGTATCGGAGAAGAAGACAGAGGTGTAAACTACAGAAGGATTATACTCTTGAACACGCCGACGACATGACTCCGGAGGGTGGCAGCATTTATGGACCAAAGGATCAGAGGCTTTATGACAACGGCATGAATCAGATGTAATGAGGCTAAATGACAACCCAAACCCATGAAAGGCCAGATGACGATGTATGGATGTCCCAACCCGACAAGAAGCAGAAGTGTTGATGTTCAAGAGTGACTCGCTGCCATAGATAATCGACAATAAACCTGTTATTGAATCCAACCTAGTAATAGTTTAACGAGCCCTAGGGAGGAGAAGCTCGAGTCTCGTCATGGGGATGAGTCCAATGTCGTTAGAGTTTTAACGAGTCCGAAATAGGCAAAACTCTGAGTCTTTTTCATGTTTAGGGAGTTTGAAAAAGACACGGAAAAGCAAACTCCAGGGGGGTCCTTTTTTGTAAATTTGTGTCTCTCAAGCCCGAAAAAGTATAAAACAATACTCGAAAGAACCACCCGACCATTACGATCGAGGAGTACTTTTCATAATTAGTGACTTCGATCAGAAAAAGTAGAAAAGTGACCGAAATCACGTCGTTTCGTAACCATTAACGAGCCTAAAACGACAAAGGCCCGACAATCTTTTCTCATTTAAACAGTCAGAAAAAGAGCTTAAAGGTGATCGCCTCTTATTTACCTTTAACGAGTCAAGAGGGACAACTCAGCGATCTTTTCATGTTTTAAGTCGAAAAAGGGCTCAAAGACGACTTCATGGATCAAGTGTACAGGAGACTCCATCATCTCTGTAGTCCTGCACGAAACACGTCACACGTAAACCCATTCGATATAAAATGAACAATGTAGCTAGAAAAACCATATTTTAACTTAACATATGATAAAAAGGAGGAGAAAACCCACATTTATAAAATTTTCCAAAATTACTATAAAAGGGGGTTTTACCATTGTTACTGTTTATGCACTGTAGAGCGTTTTGGAGCACCAAAGTTGGCGAGCTAATTCTGGCCGATTCGTCCATCATTCATCCTGAAACTCATCCAGGTAGATAGACCTCATCCTACGCTTTAATTCAATGTCTTTTTTGATGCATTTGACCGTGGGCTGTGTGAGTTTGGGCAGATTTTTCAAAACGAATTCCGCTCTTGGTCATCGCGGGTTTAGCCCTCGGGTCCGCGATGACCAAGAAAAATTTACACATACCGTAGCCCGATCATCGCGGAAAAGTGATGTACTTCCGTGATGATCGCGAAAAAAGTAGCACTAGCGCCCATGATCATTGCGTATGTTTTAGAAATAGACACGATGATGCCACGAGACCATTTTTTAGTAAAAATTACGTTTAGATCTTCGCAACAAGGGTGCTAATGGAAATTTTTCATCGTGCAGGCTATAATGGCTTTCGTTTGGCAAGAATGAACGCATGATGACAATGATATCCAAGCTTTTGCCGATGCAGGGTGCCGAAACGCATTGCGAGCATGTAGATTGCTCAAATTCTTCCTCACTCTGCACCTCCGGTCACAGTCCAATTTATTGGAGCTACTAATCTGGGCCTGGAACCCTACTGATGAGAAATTCATCATCCGAGGCCGAGATATTGAATTTGACGCCACAGATGTATATTTTTTGACTGGGCTATCTCGTCGAGGTGTGAGGCCGATCTTGGAGGGCCAACGTCTTGGGGACGAATCCTAGAGATCATCATGGCTTGGGTGTGCCCAGGGGAACGCAAAATGAAGAGCGAGAAGGTGGCAATCCCGACAGTGAACGACGTGATTCTTCGAGCTATGCTATTCATGGTGACACGGGTAGCGGGCTCCCAAGCCCAGCATGAGGCTTCGAAGACCCATCTTCGGCTGGCTCTCGAATGTCTCAATCCAACCATGTTTAATTGGGTAGACACTATGACGGCAAACATCAAAAGGCAGCTTACCAGATGTTGTCGAGGGGAGACGAAGCAGTTTGGCTACGGATCCATCTTAGTCCCGCTCATGCTGGAGTGGGTGCCAGCACTGCAGCTACAGGACATGGATTTAGATGCGCCCAGATCATGTGAGACCAAAGCTACACGGTGGGCACGCATCATGCCATGAGGAGGTGGTGGACGACCAGTGTCGTGGGGAATATTGTTTCGAGAGTGGCTGGAGTGTCAGGCGATCTTCATTGAGGATTGGCCATACGCTGGCATGGACTTCCGTGGGGATCCTGACATGTAGCTGCCCGCTGGCGAGCAGTGGGATGATGGTGGTAAGACACTTGATCACATTTTTTGTATTTTATTTTTTATGATGTTTTTATTTTTTTATTTTTTCATGTATACGTCCTAATAATAAACACTGTGGAATTGCAGATGTGGGACCAGTGAGACCCGTTAGGTTGGCTCTATAGGCACGGAGGGATGCACAGGGCATTGGAGCACTGGCCGTGGCTCCCCCGGCAGAGGATGAGGTGGAGACAATGGCCGAAAACCTTGAGGGTCTGATGGTGGGGATCCCCGATTACCAGGGGGTCGAGGAGGTCCCCATAGTGTTGCAGATCCACATAGTAGGAGTGAGACCCAGGGCCCACCGCCTGTTGAGGCGAGTGTCACAAGCGGCGGTGTGCTATAGGGAGCACAACCCGCCATAGTAGATGCCTAGGTTTACTTATTGTTGATGATTTTTTGAGAGACATGTGTCTCAGATGTATGGAGAGCACAGACTCTGCTTGGGCATATACACTTAATTTTTGAGCGCCTCCATGCGCCACACGATATATATATATATATACATATTCCTATGGTTTATTGTGTTTTTTATGCTTCTATTTGCTGTTTTAATTACATGTTATGCAAATGTCTGTCTAATACATAATTGGCCAATGCAGCAGTTAACGTGTTTAATCGCCTTGGAATGTGTTGATATGTGATGAAATCAAAATTCCTTTCTAACAATTTAACACGTAAATATAACCTTAAAATCCGATGGTCTCTGACGAAATATCGCCCATTGAGCTGGTGGACGACAAGTTGAGAATCCAGGTTCACAACCAATGTTCGAATACCGAGATTAATCGCCTTGGCCAGTAACTCAATAACTGCACTATACTCAGCGACATTGTTTGTGGTACAACCTAGACAAACACCTTGAAGGTCTACCAGTTCACCATGAGGATCGTAGATCACCCATGCCACAGAAGACAGGTTATGAGTACTGCGGTAGGCACCATCGGCGAAACCAACGTAAGGTGCACCAGACATCTACACAAGAAGCAAGAAGACACAATAAGCGGCAATTATGCCGACACACCAAGCCAAAAACATGAAAGCACACACACATGCAACACAACTGCTAAACACACGTATGTACAAATCAGAGTGCATGGAATTCACGCATAATATTTTTTCAAGTAAAACCCATTTCGGGGCTTATCCAGAGGGTTCCCTTCATAGTCAATCAGCTCATAGGCCCCTTTCTGCAAAACTCTCTTTACAATATAAGGCCCGTGCCAAATGGGCTCGAATTTTCCTGCCCCCTTGTCATTGGCTTGATCGTAGAGCAGGACTAAATCTCCCTCAACGAAAGAACAAGGATGAATAGTATGATCGAAGTGAGTTTTCACTCTCTTCTTTTGTGCTTCGATAGCTAGAGAGGCTAGTCGATGAGTCTCGTCCAGCCGTTCTAGGTAAAGAAGGCGTTCTTCTACTGGAGTAGTGTCGGGGAGTAATTCGACGGCTAATTTAAAAGAAGGGATCTCGCACTCGATGGGAAGGGTAGCCTCTAGTCCATAAACCAATTGGAACGGAGTGAAATTGGTGGCATCCTTCACAGAGCTTTGGTAGGCCCATAAGGTAGAGAACAACATCAAGTGCCAGTTGGACTTGTGCATGCCAATGGTTCATTGAAGCATCGTAACTAGAACCTTGTCGACGGCTTCTACTTGGCCATTGGCCTAAGGATAGTACGGAGTCGAGCTATCATGCCACAAGCCTAACTGGGTTGTTATCTCAGTCATCATATGATTACGGAAATGCTTACTCTGATCAGTGACGATAACCTGAGGGACTCCGAACCGTGAGATAACATGATTAAACAAAAATTGTGCCGCTATGTGACCGTCTTCAGATAGTGTGGGCATCACCTCGGCCCATTTTGTGAAGTAATCAATGACAACAATGATATACCCATGCCCCCTGGTCGAGCGAGGGTTACAGGTCATATAATCAATGCCCCATTTTGCAAAAGGGCCGACGGTAACAACAGGGTGCGATGGAGCGGGAGGCGCACGCATCTTCCACTGGTAGATTTGGCACTCGTGATAGGAGCAGACGGAAAGAATGCAGTCCTTAAAGATGGAGGGCCAAAAGTTACTAACACGGAGGATCTTTTGAGCAGTAGCATATCCGGACATGTGACCACCACAGGCGCTAGAATGGCAGTCATTTAAAACTCGCTCAACTTCCTCGAGCGTTAAACATCGGTGGAGAACAGAGTCGGTGCCGAGACGGTACAGGGTGTCCCCAATAATACGATAGGGCTGAGACTGATGGCGAATCCGTCGCCGAGCATCCTTAAACACATCGGGACGAAAAGAGGACGTCTGCAGATAGACAATGATATCCCCGTACCAGGGATCGAGGGTGTTGATTAAGAACAAGGTTTCGTCCGGAATATGGTCCTCTAACCGAGAGGGCGTGGTAAGAGATGGAAAAGACCACAGCAATTCAACAAAGACGAAGGATTTCTTGGACTTGGCAGTAGTGAATTCCAAGTCAAACTCTTGGAGGATGACAATCCACTTTGAGTACTTGCCCCCTAGCAACTGACACGACAGAATGTACGTCATCGGGTTGCAATCGGAAACCACTGTCATAGTGCGCAATAAGATATAATGGCGGAAACGTTGGACGGCACAAACAGCGGCCAATGCCAACTTCTCGACATAAGCGTAGTGAGATTCCGTATCTAATAAATTGTGGCTAACATAATAAATGACATGCTCAATGTCATCATCATCATCTTGAACGAGAACCATGCCAATAGTGGTATCGGCAGTGACCAAATACAGAGTATAGTGACGATGATAATTAGGAGGGCGCAACAATGGCGCAGAGATAAGGAGAGCCTTGAGGTGCTAGAAGGACTCTTGTGCAGCGGCATCCCAAAGAAAAGGGGTGTCCCGCTTTAATAGCTGCGTGAAACCTTTGGCTACTTTGGCATAGTTCAGAATGAAGCGGCACAAAAAATTTGCTTTGCCCTGCAAACTCTACAATTGTTGCAAAGAAGCAAGGGGAGGAAGGTTCAGAATGGCCTCGACTTTAAGGGGGTCCAGACGGATGCCCTCTTGGGAGACGATGAACCTGAGAAGTCTGCCAGGCTCTACGCAGAAGACACACTTATGTGGATTGAGCCGGATGCGGTAGTGTCGACAGCGGAGAAATATTTTGCGAAGGTGGGTGGGATGGTCCTGACACTTAGCTGAATGAGTTGGTAGATCATCCAGGTAAGGTTGCACAATGAATATCATGGAATGCATAAGACATCGCGTGTTGGAAGGTAGCACCGACGTTCTTCAAACCGAAAGGGAGCATTTTGTAGGCGAAAGTGCCCTACGGACAGATAAAGGCGGTCTTGTGTTGATCGACGGGCGCGATATTAATCTGGCTGTAACCAGAAATGCAATCCATGAATGAGTACATTTCACTTCCGGCACACTCATCAATGAGCTAGTCAATGAAGGGTGTGGGGTAGTTATCTTTGGGACAGGCTCGATTAATATCACGGTAATCAACACAGACCCTGATGGTACCCTGCTTTTTAGTCACAGGGACGATATTGGAGACCCAATCTATGAGGGGGATGGGGTAGATGAAACCAGCCTTAAGGAGATTTTCAACTTCCGCTTTGATAGCCGCAGCCTTTCGGGGGTGCACGGGGCGCAAACGTTGTCGAACAGGCTTGGCACCCGGATACGTGGGTATCTCATGCAGCACAATACTAGGATCGATGTTAGGCATTTCTTTGTAGGACCAAGCAAACACATCACAGAATTCGCCAAAAAGACCAGTATAGAGTTGAACCTCCTCAGGAGTACAAGTCACTCCAATATGGATGTGCTCGACAATCCCTGGTTTAACAGAGATGTCAATCGACTGGGTTTGTGTGATGTTTCCCATGTTCCCTTCAGAGGACACTTGATAAACTTGAATGAGCATCTGAAGGGGCTGAGATGGGAGACAAGAAGCAAACCGCTCAAGACAAGTAAGCATTTCCCGGTGGGCAGGGAGAAACAAGGAACGATGGTGATAATCATACCAAGGGGATTCCTCGAGAGACATGGTCTCGATAATAGCTTCATCAGAAGGAAAAATTTCCTTTAAAGGATCTGAAGAAGTGTCCTCTCCAAGCCAAGGGGAATGAGCGAATGAGTCAAGATCTCTGCTTGAAGGAGCAGATTCAGAAGGAGGATCCGATGCAGAAACAATCTCGACGTAGTTGAGCTTGGTAGGACTCAACGGCATCTCATCGCCCCGAGATTCTATCTGATCAGTGGGGGGAAGAACCCACGGATCAGAACGAATGGAAATCATATTAATAGGAGCGACGTTCGGAGGTGGGACTGAAAAAACATCCATAAGGGCAGGGTCTTTAAAGAGTCCAGCTCCCACACTCTCCAATGGAATGGAGGTATGCCCCACAAAAGGCACGTTGTCTTTGGAAGAGGAGGTGAAGAAAGACAGCTGGTCTACTGTGACAATCTTCCCTTGATGAGGGAACCGGATGACACGAAATAGAGATGAAGCCACGGCTCGAATGGCGTATGTCCAGCTTCGGCCCAAAAGGAGGTTGTAAGTTAGATTGGCATCAACAACTTCAACTTCCACTTCTACCGTCTTCCCTTCCAAAGTAATAAGCAAATGTTGGAGTATACCATAAGGGCGACATTCTCTCCCATCAAAGGCTTCCAAGGTTGTAGGAGACTGGCTCAGAGTCGAAGAACCAATAGCGTTCCAACAAGCAATAGACATTATGCAAGTTGAAGTGCCTTCATCAATAACTCTACGATGAATCATTTTAGAGTTGATGATGACCTGGATGAGGAAGGCAATTTGGTGAGGCAATCTCGGTACATCGCTTTCGAGATCAAAAGTGATCAAATCCGAGTCGGTCGGGTCGATGCCACCGATAGCCGATAGAAAGGACTTCCTCTGGGAGGGACAGCTCTGGAGAAGTTCTAGAGCGGACATAGCTGACGGAGCTTGGCCTAAGTCCTCAACAATGCTATAGTGTTGAGCAGCACGAGCATTAGGGTTGTAAGAAGATTTTCGGAGTACACCTTTAGGAGGAGGTTGGATGGGCGTCTCATTGCTAGGTCTCTCGATATGCAGTGGACCAGAACTGGACGAAGGAGCGCTTGAGGGGACCTCAGGCGCTTTCCTGGCAGGCGACGGATATTCTTTTGCTCAAGTACTAATGTGAACAGGAATCGTTCCAGCCATGAATACTTGAGAACCAAAGGGAGAAGAGGATTGGGATGGATCAGCCACCATTTGTATTTGCTGCGAGGGAAAGGGTTCTTTTAGTACTGCAGGAGTCCCAGGAGCACCTTTCAACAAGCGACTAACTTCAGACCACCTTGGGCAGTCTTTGGTATAGTGGTCCTCGTCATAGATAAGACAGGGATACTTGGGCTTGCATTTGGTTCCCTCCTCGGGTGGAGGTTTAGGGGGATCTTGCTTAGGTTGATCAACTGTATTCTTCCCTTTTCCCTTATTTTTCCCTTTCGAGGCTTTATCCGCCGTGGTGGACTAGATGGCGTTAACCTCGGAAGTATCACCGAAATTGGATACAGCCTGAGAAGTATTTTCATTCGAAGCATTCGACTTTTGCTTCCCAGGGTTCGCGGAAGACTTCTTAGAGGACGAATTGACAGAACCAATGACACCGTCAACAGATGGTTTTGGCGGAGCTTTGGAAGTTTCGGGTCTTGGAGCGTCAGGCAAATAATCATATAGCGTACCAGACTAGGAGTAAACCAAGTCAAGGTACTGAGCACGCGCAATAGCTTGCTCTTCAGTTACACATGCCCCCATAGCAATGTCTCGTGCTATCAGAGGGACGAATGAGGTCGTAAACCAATCGGTCAGGAGCTGATCGGGAATCCAAAATTTAATCAAACAACAACGCCATCTCCATTCATGGATATGATCGGATATGTGCGTATTTGTTGTTTTCTTGAGGGATGTCAGGAGATGTGTGCCCGTTTCATATCGAATCGACAATTGAAAATGAGTTAAAAATGCCATAGCCAACGAGTTAAAATACTGAAAAGATCCGCGAGCTAGCTCAATATACCATTTAGCAACAGAGCCAATGAGGGTCCTTTGAAAAAGGCAGAGCCAGATTGAATCATCAAGCCATGAATTTGACGAACGCCATAGATGATAAGTCATAATGTGGGCTTGGGGATCTTCTCCAGCTTTACCATCGAATTTAGGACAATCACCGAGAATCTTAGTTGGGACCGGTGGCCAATATGGATTATGAAGAATAGGATCATTGGTCAGTTTGGACACATCTGGTAACTCCAACGTTGCTAAAAAGGGTAATTGAGGGTTAAAGGACATTTGAGGCTGCGAGTAGGAGGTAGCACCAGAGTTCCATCCAGCTACTTGTTGCCCCCATGGATTTTGTCCAGACGGATTTGGCCCATAGGGATTCTGCCCATAGGGATTTTGCCCATAGGGGTTGTAGCTATAACTGAATGGCTAACCCTGGATTTGCCCCCCAGCATTCCATTGATTGCCAACTTGGCCGAGCAAGATACGGTTGCTGGTAATTCTGATAAGGACTCACCTGTAGTTATTGATAATTTTGATACGGGGCAATTTGAGTTTGCCCTTGGGATTGCTGGAAACCATAAGGCGGCTAGGCTCCATATTGAGCCTGGGGGCCAGGCTGCGCTTGATAAGCAGGTTGAAGTTGAGATCCACCCTGCATTTGAAGACCGATTTGGGTTTGGAGTCCAAACTGGGGCTGAAAACCGAATGGAGCTCGAGAAGCAACAATCATTTGAGTGCCCGGTTGAGCAGGCTCGGAAAGATGTCCCTGAGAGGATTGGGGCTGACCCACCTGCCCAGAAGGTTGACCTAGTTGAGATTGAGATTGGCCCATTTGCCCAGAAGGTTGAGCCTGCTGGGTGTTGGGTTGTCCTTGCACAACTGAGGGCTGTCCTAATGGACCAGATGGCTGAGCAGACTGGACAGCTGGTTGACCTGATTGGATCTGAGGTTGACCAACTTGTCCAGACAATTGACCAAAATGGAGAGTGGGCTAGCCTTGCTGTACGTAAGGCTGACAACCTTGCCCAGAAGGGTATCCCTGCTGGACCCAAGGTTGTCCTTGTTGCATGTAAGGTTGTCCTGGATTTCCAAAGGGTTGCCCAGAAGGGTATCCCTGCTAGACCCCAGGTTGTCCTTGTTGCATGTAAGGTTGTCCTGGATTTCCAGAGGGTTGCCCAAGATAAGTAAAAGATGAACCACCATAAGCCGAAGGTTGTCCCTGGAAGGGTTGTCCTTGTGGGCCTCCGAGTTGCCCTGGATAAGATTGTTCGTAATATTGCTACCCATAGGAAGGTTGCGTGTAAGACGGCTGACCTTGATAAGGTGGTCCTTGAAGATTCTCAGGGGGTACTTGGCCACCGCCGTAACCAGTGGTACCCCAAGCAATAGCTAACGGGACTGAGACCTCAACCGCAGGCTGAGATGGCAAAGGCCCGTGGTGATAAAGGTGAGCTCCTTGAGCATCATAATAATGAAACGGGCCTTGTGTGCCCGGATTCTGAAAGGCTTGCCAATTTGGATAGTATGCCCCCCCTGCTGGAATGAAACCAAAAGAAGGTGGGGCACTACGTGTAGGATCAACAGCTCCGGATGCGGATACCGATGGGCCACTATTCGCCGATCTCGGGGAAGGTCCAGCAATAGTGGTCACAACTGAGGATGCAGTGACGACACCAACTACAGGTGCTGGAGAAGCCACACAGACAGTTGGAATAGTCTGGACTAAGGTGACAGATGTATTGTGAATCTGAGGAATAAAGGACTCCGAAGTCGGAGTGATGGTATGAGACCACATAGAACCCGTAAAGGAGGTCCTAGAACCAATAACATCCCTCAAAGCCCTATAGCGTAAGGGCAATGTGACACCAAGAGCGGTGGCACTGAAGGGTGGAGTTTCTGTTTAGATAGGAATTTCACCGCTCATCACAATGGATGCTTCACTCGTGATGGGGGACGTGTCATCCATATCAGAGGAAGACATTGGGACCGAAACACTAGGAGGAGTACTGGGAACGTCTTCTTCGAAAGGCTCCCAAATGGGGTTCCAATGGATATCGTAAAACTCGTCTTTTGGAGCGTGAGAGTTAATCGGTTGGATACTCGGAATAACAGGAAGAGTACCACTACCAACCGGTGTCTCGGGGACAACAGAAGAAGGAGACCCTTGGTCACTTTGAACGAGAGATAAGATCGGTGATTTCGCCAGGATGATTCGATTTAAAAATCCCTAGGAAAACTAACAAGAAAGAACCCTACTCAAGCTAACGCAAACAAGATCTAACAGGGTAAATGTGAACGTGGCCAAATAAAATTTAAGACATAAGAACACAACTTGACCTTTTCATCTTTAGAGAGTCGAGAAAAGGACCAAAAGATGACTCTAATTGCCTTCGAATGTTTAATGAGCCTGAAGTGACAAGTGCTCAGATGAACCTTTTCTTTTAGGGAGTCTGAAAAAGGAGCGAAAGTGACTACTCTGGAGAACTAGGCAAAAGGTTTACCAGACAACCCGTAAAACTGCATATACACCTTGGCAATCGTATGAGAACCAAGGACTTTCCGTATGGCAGTCAATCTTCCCGAATGCTGTGTTCGGTGCATTACGGTTTGTAAGGTGGCAGACTCGGCTTCCTATGGATAAAGGACGATAAACCTAGTGGGGTCTCCCCATATACTCGATGGTACGTGGGAGCACAATTCCATACTAGACCACTATTGAGTCACAGAAGGAGGAATCACCCAACCTTGAGTGGAAACAAAAGTGACTAGGTTTAACAACGCCGGAGCACGTCTCTAGCCTAGACCTCTAAATAGTGTACGTTATGTTCCAATGCGTTGTTAGATTCATTTAGTTCATTTTAGAGTTGATCTTGGATTATGTTTCAGTTTTCAGGGCTTACCGTATGTATATAATAAATCCTAGGATGCAGCTAGAATGCACAAAAAATCCTTTTTCTTCAATGAACACCTACCTAAGGGAGGGTAGAGAGATCATTTCCAAACCAAGAAAACCAAGATGACAACGGCAGTCACTCAATGCATACAGACACCAATTCCTGAAGTGCACGGGAACTACTAATGAGAGATCTTTATCATTTGCTTTCCAATATGCAAACTTGAAATGAAAATTCACTTTCACTTTCATATTAAAATGAATGCAAGCTTTTTGATTTTGATGTCTTTAAATCTAGAAGCAACAAACAAGCAACAAGCAAGTGTGGAAAAGCCCGGTTGATCCAAACAATTGTAATCTATGTTTGGTAGCGAAAAGAGATCGAATCAATGCCAAAAATTGGTTCAATAACATTCACTAAACAATCAACCAAAAACAAGCTAAGGGGAAGGCTCAATCAAACCGACAAGAAGCCGCAAATGAACCTTGAGCGAACAAGCAACCAAGCAAACTGATTCAAGGAACTTGAAACAATGATCCAGGTCACATAAATGAAGAACAAAGATTCATTCAACAGATCTCACAAAAGAGTGCCTCAACCATGAACAGTGAAAAACAAATCATCAAGCAAATGAGAAAAGCAAGGGACCAGTAGGACTGATGGACTCAGGAGGCAGAATTGAAAAAATCAATTCTACAGCAATTAGCACGGGTAATACACGAGCAACAAGCGTTGATGAAGCACTAGCCACAGCAACAAAGCAATGTCAGTGCAGAAGTACACGACTTTCTCGCGATGGTCCGACTTCCAAAACTGTCGCGACTATTAGGCGTAAGTACGCGATGAACAGGATATGATAAAAAGGTGGTCACGATGACAGCGCGACTGTTACAATTAAATCCACGATGAAGCTTAAAAATAGTGACAGGCGAATAAAAACTCCCAAATCGAAACAGCGAATCCTTCAGTCAAATAGGGGTATTTCCCATATCAACCCAGGAAACTCAGAGGACTAATAACTAATCCCCAAAACTTGAAAAGAGACCAAATCAAAAACCAAGACAAGAGTAAGCAAGAAGAACAAAGGCCAAAACCCTCCCCAGAGGAGTCGCCAATTTGTGATGCAGGAAAGTGTTCCCTTTGCGGACAGAGGCAACCCCTCTAGCCCTAGAGTGGGTCTAGTCACAAACAAGGACAAATCAACAATAGCTTTCCTTAAACAATTAAAGTTGGAGGCCTACCTCAACCGGTGGTCGATGGAGTTCCGTTGCACTACTCCAGCTTCCGCTTCCTTCTCCTCCACGAGTGATCAACCTGAAACAAAGCAAAAGAAATACAACAAAGCACGTAACCGGATACAACAATGAACTATTTATTCACAAAGTCAAGAAGTCATGAGCTATCAAGTACATTACATACAAGACATAGGAAAACATCATTGCTTGCATTAATAATGGAATAAAAGTCAGCTTACAACCAAAGTCTTGACGTCACAAGCCATCTCAGAAAGAGTCCAGCCAACATGTCCTTCAAGCATTCACTCTTTAAATATGGATCTCCCAACATACAAGAGCTCTCTCACTCATAAGTTTCACACAAGATCAAGGGCACTTCACAACCTTCCACAAGCTATCAACAATCCCACACTTATCACTCTCACACCAGCTATCTAGCAAACTCACAAAACACTCACAGCACTGCTCAACTGGCCAACTATATGGAACTCAGGACCTATCCAACTAGCAATGCATAACAATGGTGAGAGTTTAAATAGGAGAAGGAGTCTCCATGAAAGGTGGAAAGGAGAGCTTATCACCAAGGAAGGTAGCACAATTGACGGAACTGCCACACCAGAGAAGGAAGGGTGACATAAACAAGGCCAACAACCAGGTCTGGAGTCATCTGGAAGGCCGACTGTTGGAACAATTCGCCCAATCTGGATCATCGCGGGCACAGAACTGAGCTTCAGCGCTGATATCGCAAGTGATCAATGCTGATAGTCAGATCATCGCTAAAGAGACCACATAGCCCCGCGTTGGTGCTTAAAATCGGGCCATCGCAGGAATCAGGCGTATTTCCGCATTGGCAGCGCGGTCAGTCTGTTCATGTGTGCCTTTCAGCGCGTTTATTAGACCAATAGCCGCGATGAGGCAGACAACTTTGGAAAAGTGGGTCAATTGGCAACTTAGGAGAGCATTTGTCTGTCATAAGCATGTTTGACTTGGACACATGACACAGTGAGAAGATCGGGAGTGAAAGCGGTGATAAAAATTATTGTGTAACAGGGGGAACGCCTCTTCCACTCATAGATGTGGGTGAAGGGTTCTTCATTGCAGTTCATTGTCGACAACGAGAGCCAAAAGAGCTTCATTTCAATAGAGGTTGTGAAGCAATTGGGCCTACCAACTACAACACATCCTTATCCGTACACCATCAGGTAGCTTCACCAAGGACGAAATCTCTGCATTAGCCAAAATTGTTTCCTTCCCTACATCATCAAGTCCTTCACAGATGAGGTACTGTGTGATGTTGCTCCTCTTGAAATTTGTGATATATTATTAGGAAAACCATACTTGTGGAAACGACATGTTATATATGAATCTAGACCTCATTCTCTGATTATTACTTTGGCTAATAAGTTGTACAGGATACCGAAGATAGCTCCGCCTACCACCATCTCTTTGATCACTACAAAGCAATGCAGTAAGATCATTTCCTAGACCATAACAATTTTTTTCCTTATGATTTTCCCTCAGGGCAAGAAAAAGATTGTGGCCACGACTTCTAGAGAGGGCTCCTCCACACAACAACAACAAATGGACAAGGTTGTGGAGGAGTACAAGGACATTTTGGCCTCACCTACAACAGTACCTCTGCATTGTTAGGTCAAGCACTCCATCGATGTCATCCCGGGTGCACTACTACCCAATGGAATGATCTATCAATGCTCTGTTCTAGAGAATGATGAGATCAAGAGGCAGATTCAGGAGCTGTTGCAGAAAGGGAACATTAGGCCAAGCTCATCACCTTGTGGGAGCCTAATTTTATTGGTATAGGAGAAGGACGAGACCTGGAGACTTTGTATTGACTATCGGGTGTTGAACAAGATCACTATCCAGAATAGGTATCCAATCCCATGGATTGATGATCTTTTGGACCAACTCAAGGGGGCCAAATATTTCAGCAATATTGACTTAATTCGATTATCACTAGGTGCCTATCAAACCCTACGATATGTAGAAAACTGCCTTCAAATCCAAGGAGGGCCTTTTCGAATGGTTGGTCATGCCTTTTGGGTTGACGAATGCCCCCACAAACTTCATGAGATTGATTGACGACATCTTACGACCCTTCACCAATGCATTCGTGGTGATGTATTTAGATTACATCTTGATCTTCATCCATAGTTGGGAAGAACACCTCCACCATATTCGACATGTCCTTCAAATCCTGTGACAACACAAGTTGTGGGCCAATTTGAAGAAATACATTTTTGGCATGACCTAGGTTTAATATCTACAGTACATCATTGATGAGCAGGGTGTGCATGTGGACCCAACCAAGATACAAGTCATTTGAGATTGGTTAACCCCAACCACTCTAACAGAGCTCCGCAACTTTCTGGGTCTTGCCAATTTCTACTGCAGGTTCATGTTGGGGTTCTCTCATATCACTTGGCCTTTAAGTCAAGTCACCAAGGGCAGAGCGAAAGAACCTTTTTTTTTGGTCTGAAACCCAAGAGAAGTCGTTTGCCGAGTTGAAACATCACCTCTATTCTACACTAGTTCTCACATTACTAAACCTGCAACAACCATTTGAGATTGAGACAAATGCCTTCGACTATGCTATTGGTGCAGTTCTTACTCTGCATGGGCATCCCGTGGCTTACCATAATGAGACGCTTTCAGACAAGTTTGAAAGTATCCCACTTACGACAAAGAAATGTATTCCATTGCGTAATTCTACCGTCAATGGAAGCATTACATTCTAGGGAAGGAAACGATCATCCACACAGACCACTGACCCTTGCAGTTCATACAGACTCAAGGGAAGTTATAGAACGATCACCATCAGAAATGGTCTACATACCTGCAATAGTTCCATTTGAACATTAAGTACAAGAAGGGAAACACCAATAATGTTGCAGAATGCCTCAGCTGATCATCGTGCTCGACTCCTATGGGCATGAGACTTCATGGTGGCCACATATTTACAAGAGCAATCCAAAATTCGATAGCACATACCAAACACTCATGTAAGCAAGTTCCAATTTTTCACCTCCAAGATGCATCGTTATGGAACCTGGGACACATCTATGTTCCTTCAAGCGAGCGTGCAAAGATGATTTGGGAGGAGCACTATAGTCGGGTCACTGGACATTTCATAGTAGAGAAAACAGTGGTAGTACTACAAAGTATATTTAGTGGTCAAAACTTCGTCAGGATGTTGGGAAGTACATTGGATCCTGCACCACCTACACCGTTTCCAAACCAACCATTAAGAAGCAAGGCCTATATACTCCTCTGCCTACTCCTAGTCGACCTTGGGAATCCATCCCCATGGATTACCTGTCGGGATTTACTTCTACACAACAACGATTGTGTTTTCGTGGTCATCAACAAATTCTTTAAGATGGCCATCATGACGGCCTGCAAGAAGAGTATCACAACATAAGCCATTGCTAAGTGATGCAGGAGCGTGTGACTTGGAGGGAAAGATCTTCAAACTTATTCCAAAAATAAATAAATAAATCTATAGGCAAAGGAGTGGGGTCCTTTAGCCATCAATTTCCATGCTTTTCTAGTTTAAGATAAGGATAGAATTAAGAATAAAATCATGTTGTAATAATCGCGTTATGGATAAGCTATAGTAAGCTTTAAGGATAATTACTTCAATTGCTCTATGTAATTGCCATGATTTTGTATGGGATAAGGATCGAGAGGGCTTTATCTATTATTTATAAAAGGAAATAACGAGACTTCCCTGGAGAGGTCGATCCCGGAGACATTGTCATCTTCAAAACCTCTCTCTGTGCATCTGAATTGAGGGTTCTCTGTTAAACTGGCAATTGTATACATGTATCAGTTTGGTTCTTTTCTTCTGAGTTGTTTATCAATGATTTGGTCTAAAATTTCCAATTAATGCGGAGGTTGAAGCCTTTAACCTGTGTTTTCTTCATATTGGCGAGTATGGCTTCTTTATTTTCTTAACGGAGTTCTGTGGAAAAACCTTGTTTTACACAGGAAATCGTGGAAAGTTCCGGACTTGAAATATTATCATCTCTGGACTACACCCTCGTCGAGTTCGAACATTTATTGCATCGCTGAGTGGAAGCGGGATAGAGCTAAACCACCGAAATCCGAAACTGCGACAACCCGAACCCAAAACACTATAGAGAAGAGTGGAAAGGTTGTCGGGTCCGCGATTGTTATTGCATCACCAGATCGGAGTGGGAGGAGCAAGCCTTTAGACTATTGGAGTCGCTGATCGCGATCTTTGATAATCCTATGTATTATTGCATTGGGGGAAGGAGCTTGGAAGGGTCGATAATAAACCGCCGATAGTGTTAATTGCGTTAAACACATTTCTCGAAATTAAAGCTCCGATAGAGTATTTTCATTCCTTTGGAACGAAAGCCCTCTGCCTATGTATATTGTGTTTTAAACACATTTTCAGTTGTTTTAAAGCAACGATAGTCTATCTTTATAATTCCTATGGGATTATAGCCCTTACAGAGGAAAACAGGCCTATGATATGATTTGTGCCCGATAACAAGGGTTGGGTGATTAGAGGAAAAACTCATGAAGCAAGTAGGCTAATAATAGATGACTGATACACCTGTTGAAACAGAAAGAGAAATTCAGCGTGAGTTAGAAGAAATTATTTCAGGTTTCAACCATTTGTCCATATCGCCTGCACTCAGGCCACCATTAGTGGTATCAGAGCTACCAGTTGACGCTGAATTGAATCTTAGAAGTAGGAGAAGGAAAGTTAATATGGCTTTTAGAGTTGGAACATGACAACTTGTTGCAAATGCTAAAGTAATGGAAGTTGTGCAACAGATGCAAGCTAGATTTGATGCATTAACAACAAGGATAAATATAGATGATGGAGATGTTAGTGAGCCTGAGGTTGAAGCTGCAGAGGAGGAAGCTGTACCAGTTACTCCTGAGATGAGATTCTTCCAGTTAGTGTTGAGATCCATAGCTAGGCCAAAGACCGAGGTTTCAATATATGAAGGAGGATTGAATCCAGAATAATTATAGATTGGATTAATGGCATGGAGAAATTCTTTGACTATGAAGAAACAGAAGATGAGAAGAAAGTAAAGTTTGCTATCACCAAGTTAAAAGGCCATGCAACACTTTGGTGGGATTGTGTGCAGGCAGAAAGAAAGAGACTTGGCAAGAAACCTATCAAGAATTGGAGTAGGATGGTAGCAAAGCTAAGAGGTAAGTTTCTACCAAGTAATTATCAACAAACTTTGTTCAAATAGACGCAAAATCTTAGACAGAGATCTATGACAGTGAAAGAATACACAGAGGAATTTTATAAGGTAAGCATAAGAGTTGGAGAAACTCAAGATACAGATGAGAAGGTGGCTAGATATGTGAATGGTCTTAGGATGGACATTCAAGATGACATAAGTATACTATCTCCTAAAACAGCAGAAGAATCTTATCAGGTGGCACTGAAAGCTGAAGAAAAGCTCGTGAGGAAGCAGTTTGCCAGAGGGAGAGGTACTTTCTGAGGAAGGGGAAGTCAAGGTGGTAGAGGAAGATCTACAGCACCTAAAGATGGAGCTAGCAGCAGCTCAACCCAGCATGCATCCACAGGAGGTGATGCAAGAGGCAAAGGGAATTTTTCTAGAGGAAGAGGAAGAGAAGTAAGATGTTACAGGTGTAACAAACTGGGACACAGAGCTTTTGAATGCCCAGAGAAAGCATAAACAAATTAGAGGAATGTTATTTTTGCTCAAGCTTAGGGAGAAGCAACAACAACAACAATGACAGAAGAAGAGAATATACTAGAGAGAGGAGAATCTTTGGTAGTTAATAAAGTTTTGCTCAAGCCAGAAAAGGAGATAGTTGAACCATCACAAAGAAAGACTTTGTTCAGAATAGTGTATAAGGTTGAAGGGAAATGTTGTCAGATGATCATTGATAGTGGCATCACCGATAATTTGGTCTCTACAGAAGTAGTGGAGAAATTGAAGCTGAAGACAATGAAAAATCCAACACCTTATAAGGTGTCATGGTTACAAAAGGGACATCAACTATTAGTGAATGAACAGTGTGAAGTGGAGTTTCAGTTGGGCAAGTATAAAGATAAAATTGTATGTGATGTGATGCCAATGGATGTGTGTCACATATTGCTTGGAAGACCTTGGCGATATGACAGGGGAGCTATGCATGATGGGAAAAGAAACACCTACAAGTTTAGAAAGGATGGTGTCAATCATACGTTGCTGCCTCTGCAAGAAGAAGATGCATTAGGAAAGAAGACTGATCCAAAAACTCTGTTGCTAGGAGGAAAGGAATACTTGAGGCAGATTGAAGAGAATGAGGTAAATTTTGATGTAATTTGCAGGCCCAAGGTAATAATGCCTTCTACTACAATTTCTAATTTACCCATTGAAATTCAAGAAATGTTGGAGAACTATTGTGATATTATTGTTGATGATTTGCCTAATGAGTTACCACCCATTAGAAAAATTAGCCATCATATAGATTTGATTCTTGGAGCAAGTCTACCTAACAAAGCAGCTTACATAATGACTCCTACAGAAAATGAAGAGGTTAGGAAGCAGGTGCAAGAATTGCTTGATAAAGGGTTGATCAGAGAAAGCTTGAGTCCTTGTCCAGTACCAAAGGTGTTGAGTCCAAAGAAAGATGGAGGCCGGAGAATGTGTACAGATTCAAGAGCCATCAATAAAATCACAATCAGGTACATATTTCCTTTACCTAGAATTGAAGATTTAATGGATTGCTTGAGAGGACCAAAGTATTTTTCAAAACTATATCTTAAAAGCGAGTATCATCAGATAAGGATAAGAGAAGGGGATGAGTGGAAAACTGCCTTTAAGACAAATGAGTTTTTGGGTTGTCAAATGCATCAAGTACGTTTATGAGACTCATGAATGAAGCTCTTAAAGAGTTTATTCATAAATTTGTAATAGTATATCTGGATGATATATTAGTTTACAACAGGTCTAAGGAGGAGCACATGAGACATCTGAGTTATGTCTTACAAAGGCTACAACAAGAGAAATTATTGTTGAATTTGAAGAAGTGTTCATTCATGAAAGAGGAGCTAGTGTACTTGGGTTTTCTTATTTCTATTGAAGGACTGAAGATGGATCCAGAAAAGATCAAGGCAATCATGGAGTGCGTTGAAAATGCAACAAGATGATGGAGCTTAGTGAAAAGAAGTCGCCTTCACTAAGTGCGCGCGCAGGCTATTTTTGGCGCAAAGTTTATTTTTAGACATATGGATCATGGTCTATGAGTTGCAGGCTGCTATTTATGGATGATTGGTCATGTTGGTAAAAACAGATGGACCTCTATTTTTAGACATATGGGCGGAGTCTATTTTGACGCCAGTCAAAAATAGAACAACGATATAATTAGCTCTTATATATTTTGGACATAAACATTATCTTATCCTCTTGCAGCACTTCAGTTCGAGCTACGGATGTGGCACATGCAACTGGCAGAAGGAAATACGCTTTTCTTATGGGTTAGTTGAGCTATTGCATGATGGACTTCAGTTAGAACTCAAGTGATTGAGTTTGGTGGAGTTGATGGGGGAGTTGATGGAGTTGTGTTCAGTTTGACTTAGTTGAACTAGTTGTATTTAGTCTAACTAACAAATACACTAGCGATGAGTGATGTGAACTAATTATTAATTAATTCACTAATTATTAAATCATAAATCAACTAAAGAATACATCAATTAACTCAGTGCATGGACAGTTCAATGGAGACAAGTGTTAGAGGTGGGTGAAAGGGTGAGACTACTATCAGTTGTGACTATAGCTATGCATGAGATTTGCCCAATCATTGATTGAGATTGCCAATGAGGATTGCGCAGTACAAGCCAAGGAAATTCGAACTTGGATCAGATCTATTCTCAATAGGGATTGCGTAGTGGAGACAGGCAAACAGCGGAGGAGATTTGAACCTGTGACTTGATTCAGATCTGAGCTAGTTTGTGTGTAACAGGTGGAGATAGTATTGAGTACTTGTGAGGAGTATTGTACTATGTATTGTTACATGTTCTCTATCATTATAATATACAGATAGTTGGGGGTTTTTAGTTGTATGCTTTCCCCAGTACATACTGTGTTCATATGTGTGATTGATGTTTCAATGTGCGCATGTGATTGTTTCTTAATTCCGCAAATTGATGATCAATGGTAGAGGAGGTTATGTATTATGCATGCATACCGCAAATAGTGTATAATCAGGATAATCTCTGTGAATAAGTGTTGTATTATTCAAAATTTCTACAGAGTGGCCTTCACCTAAAGTGTTTTTTAGGTAAGAAGTTTTCATGGTCTTGCTAGCTTTTATAGAAAATTCATCAAGAATTTTAGTAAGATCAATGCACCCATTATTAAGACCATAAAGAAGGATAAACAACCATTTAGATGGATTGCTGAAGTAGAAAGGAATTTTCAGCTGTTAAAGAAAAAAATCACTGAAAAGCCTATTTTGGTTCTACCTGATTTTAGTAAGCCTTTCCAAGTGAAGTGTGATGCCAGCGAAGAAGCTATTGGAGGTGTATTAAGTCAAGAAGACAGACCCATAGCTTATTTTAGTGAAAAGCTAAATGATTCAAAGAAGAAGTATTCTTCTTATGATAAGGAGTTCTATGTAATTGTACAATCATTAAAGAAATGGAGGCATTATCTAATGTCAAAGGAATTCATCCTTTACTCATATAACCATGCACTACATTATATTATGCAGTAGTCAAAGCTTAGCCAGAAACATGCTGAATGGGTAGATTATCTTCAAGGTTTCCATTTTGTTTTGAAACATACAAATGGCCAATCAAATAAAGTTGCAAATGCCTTAAGTAGGAAAAATATATTACTGCAAGAGAGTCAAATTCAAGTGTTAGGATTTGATTTTCTTAAAGAATTATATGAGACATATTCAGATTTTAAAGAGGCATTTGAAACTTGTAAGAATCCTGTTTTGATGGATAACAATAAATGGTTGGATTATTTCTTACAAGATGGACTGTTGTTAAGAGAAATCAGTTGTGCATACCAAACTATTCAATGAAGGAGAATTTAATCAAAGAGAAACATAGTGGAGGACTTGCAAGACATTTTGGCATAGAGAAGACTTTTGAATAGTTGAACAGATTTTATTTCTAGCCAAAAATGAAATCTGATGTGGAAAAGTATGTGAGAACTTGTAAAATTTGTCAATATGCAAAGAGAAGAAGCCAAAACACAGGTTTGTATGTTCCATTACCAATTCCAGATAGGCCTTGGGATATGGTAAGTATGGATTTTGTTATGGGCTTACCAAAGACTCAAAGAGGTAATGATTCAATTTTTTTTGTAGTGGACAAATTTTCAAAAATGGCATACTTTATTCCATGTTATAAAACTAGTGATGCTTATCACATTGCTAATTTGTTTTCTAAGGAGGTTGTAAGATTGCATGGGTTGCCTAAAAGTATTGTCTCAGACAGGGATTCCAAATTTGTTGGACATTTCTGGAGGAAATTATGGAAGAAGCTAGGAAGTAAACTAAGTTTCAGCTTTGCCTATCATCCACAAACTGATGGACAGACTGAAGTTGTGAACAGAAGTTTAGGCAATCTTTTAAGGAGTCTTACTGCAGAACATCCAAAGTAATGGGATCAAGTGTTGGCACAAGCTGAATATGCATATAATGACTCACCTAACAGGAGTACAAGACAGAGTCCATTCCATATTGTTTATGGAATGCATCCAAGAGGAATATTTGAGTTGAGAAACTTGGGAAAAGAAGAGATGAGAAGTGCAGAGGGAGAAGATTTTGCTTCAGAAATGCAAGCAATACATGAACAAGTGAAACAACAGCTGCAGGATAGTAAAATTAAGTACAAAACCAGAACAGACATCAGAAGAAGAGAGGTGAACTTTGAAGTTGGAGATTTGGTATTAGCACACCTCAAAAAAGAACAATTTCCAAAGAGAGAGCATAACAAATTGAAGTTCAAGAAAATTTGACCATGCAAAGTATTAAGAAAGTTTTCTACAAATGCATATGAGATTGAATTACCCCTTGAGTTGGGATATCACCAATTTTTAATGTTGTAGACCTGTACAAGTATGAAGGTGAAACTGCATATGATACAACACAAGATCAAGAGACATAAGAGATTGATTGGGTAAAACAGTTACCCACAACAAAGGAATTGCAGCCAGAAAGAATTCTAGACAAGAAGGTGTTTAAGAAAACAAGGGGACAAGAGTACTTCGAGTATTTGGTAAAATGGAAGGATCTGCCAACCGCTGAAGCTACTTGGGTTACAGAAAACATGCTACAGAAATTGGGCAGTTCTGTAGATGAGCTCATGGACAGGAGCCCATGAAGAATTTTGTCCTCAGGAGTCTCACGCAGGGGCATGTGACTTGGAGGGAAAAATCTTCAAACTTATTCCAAAAATAAAATAAAAAAAAAATATACAAGCAAAGGAGTGGGGTCCTTTAGCCATTAATTTCCATGCTTTTCTAGTTTAAGATAAGGATAGAATTAGGAATAAAATCATGTTGTAATAATCGCTTTATGGATAAGCTATAGTAAGATTTATGGATAATTGCTTTAATCATTTTATGTAATTCGCATGCTTTTGTATGGGATAAGGACCGATAGGGCTTTATCTATTATTTATAAAAGGAAATAATGGGACTTCTCTAGAGAGGTTGATCCCGGAGACATTGTCATCTTCAAAACATCTCTGTGCATCTCGATTGAGGGTTCTTTGTTAAACTGGTAATTGTATGCGTGTATCAGTTTGGTTCTTTTCTTCTAAGTTGTTTATCAATGATTTGGTCTAAAATTTCCAATTAACACGGTGATTGAAGCCTTTAACCTGTGTTTTCTTCATATCGACGAGTCTGGCTTCTTTATTTGCTTAACAGAGTTCCACGGCAAAACTCTGTTTTACACAAGAAATCGTGGAAATACTTAGTCAAAACAGAGTTTCGGACCTGAAATATTATCACCTCTGGACTATACCCTCGTCGTGTCTAAACCTTTATCGCGTTACTGAGTGGAAGCAGGATAGAGCTAAACCGCCGAAGTCCGAAACTCCGACAGCCCGGACTCGAAACATTATAGATAAGAGTGGAAAGGTTGTCGGTCCGCAATTGTTATCGCATCGCCAGATCGGAGTGGGAGGAGCAAGCCTTTAGACTATCGAAGTCACTGATCGTGATCTCCGATAATCTTGTGTATTATCGCATTGAGTGAAGGAGCTTGGAAGGGCCGATAATAAACCGTCGATAGTGTTAATTACATTAAACACATTTCTTGAAATTAAAGAGCCGATAGAGTAATTTTGTTCCTTTGGAACGAAAGCCCTCCACCTATGTATATTGCGTTTTAAACACATTTTCACTTGTTTTAAAGCAACGATAGCCTATATTTATAATTCCTATGGGATTATAGTCTCGACAGAGGAAAACAGGCCTCCAATATGATTTGTGCCCTATAAAAAGGGTTGGGGTGATTAGAGGAAAAACTCATGAAGCAATCAGGCTAATAATATATGACTGATACACCTGTTGAAATAGAAAAAGAAATTCAGCCTGAGTTAGAAGAAATTATTTCAGGTTTCAGCTGTTTGTGCATATCGCCTGCTCCTAGGCCACCACTAAGCCCTTCTTTGAGCGAGTGTGGGTACACTTTGGGATCCCACAGTCCATTATATCAGATTGGGACAACATATTCCTAAGTGCATTTTGGTAAAGTCTCTGGTCGATGTTGGATACCAAACTTACTAAGTCCACGAAATTCCACCCCCAAACTGATGGCATTTCAAATGTTGTCAACAGGATTATCGTACACATTCTGCGCATGTACAACTTGAAGCATCACGCGCATGGGATGAAAGCTTCCCCTGTGTCCAACATAGATACAACAAATCTCTCCATATCTCAATGGGCCATAGCCCCTTTCAGGTAGGGCTGAGATTTCAACCATTATGTCCCATTGATGTAGCCATACTATTTGCAGTGACTTAGGCAGATTCATCCACGTCCAATCCGAAGCCGACAAGGCTAACAAATTCATTGGGTGCATTCAACACATCCGCCAATAGGTCCGTGATATATTGGGCAGAGCCAGTGCTAAGTACAAGCAGCACCATGATCAACATCAAGTGTCGCATAAGTTCCAGTTGGGTGACAAAGTTTGGTTACATTTGTAGAAGGAGCGCCTCTCTAGACCCCACCGCAAGCCTCGCCTGCTCCAATATGGGTCATACACCATCACCAAGGCTATAGGGGACAATGCCTTCGAGGTCAACATCCCACCATTCCTTAGTATGCACCCAATGTTCAATGTAGACTGCCTTTGGTCATACTTTCCACCATTGTTGGACACATCCGATATTGCAGAATAACTCACACCAACATAGCTAAACCTAGATTGCATGGAACATGCCACAAATAATCATATCATGGACACGCAGATCAAGAACACTCGCTAGTAGAGGATCCAACTATATTGAGTTGTCAAAGCAGGCCAACTCCTTCACCAGGGAGGTTCAACAAAAGTTTCCTCTCCTCATGGAGGCTCTACACGCAATGGGGACCATTGCTTCCTAAGGAGGGAGGAATGATCCAGGTGGATATTGGTGGCCACCTGCCTATTCCACTTGGAACCCCACCATTTTTTCTTTCAGTTTTTCAGTTTCCTTAATTATAGCACAATTTACTATTTTTAGCAGTTTTTTGGGTCCTGAATTTCCAGAGCCATTTTGACGCCCTAAACGACGTTTTTTGGGAAAACTGGGAGCAACATGGGTCCATGCCCTAATTTTGCTCTTCCCAAAGTTGTAGGCCTCGGATAAATCTTTCTAACAAGATGTTGTGCACGTTAAACGAAGATCATATGCCAAAGTTTTACGACCCCGAGAAGTTGATGTACCTATTTACCCAAAACGGGGCCCATAGTTTGGCGCTTCATCTCCTAGGGTTAGGTTTTTGGATGTTTAGGGTTTTACATTGTTTCTCAACAATAAATAGGTCTTCGAGCCTCATTGTAAGACAGTTTAGAGGCATGTAGCCGCCACATCTCTTCTCAGAGATAAGCTACCATCGCCCTAGCCAGTTTATTTCCATTTTTGTTTGTAAGCATATCTCAGTATTTTACAGTAATGAAATGAAGTATTATTTCTGCTGCATCTTTGTATTTATGGTTATATCTTTAAATTGTTGCGTTCTTGTTTAAATCTAGATCAACCAGCCTATTCAACCTAGGCCTCTAGTCGGTTTCATTTGTTTCCTTGTTTATTTCAACATTTACTATTTTTAGCAGTTTTTTCAGGTCCTAAACTTTCGGAGCAGTTTTGACCCCCTAAATGACGTTTTTTTTAGGTCTGTTGCAAGCCACATTAGCTATTGCAAATATTGTGGCACTCAGATAGACCTTTCCAACAAGGTATCATACATGCCAAATGAAGATAATATGACCAAGTTATGACCTTGGGAAGTTGGCTGCCCAACTAACCCCAACGGGGCCCACAAACTCTTGGCGTTCCATCTCTTAGGGTTAGGGTTTTGGTTGTTTAGGGTTTTTCCTTCTTGTTCAATAATAAATAGGCCATTGAGCCTCATTGTAACACAATTTAGAGGCATGCAACCGTCACATCTCTTCTCATAGATAAACTACCATCACCCGAGCTAGTTTATTTCCATTTTGTTTGTAAGCATATTTCAGTATTTTGATATTAATGAAATGAAGTGTCATTTTTGCTGCATCTCTGTATTTATGGTTATATATGTAATTTTTTGAGTTCCTATTTAAGTTCAGATCAACTTTATGCAAACTTATAAAAAAGAAATACATATGGTTTTATTCAAAGTAAAATGTAAACGAAAACAAGGACCCTATAAATCTACAACTTTCAAAGAGATTTCAAGTTAAAGATTGAGATAATAATGCGAGAATGCCATCCAATGATTCCTTCAACTTCAAGACTCCTTCCTCCACTTATTGTGCCTCCTTTGAGAGTCCATCTACCATCGTGTTTAGTTCTTTTAAATGGTTTGCAAGATGTCCAAGAATTACATTTTGAATCTAAGTAACCCCTTTCATCCATTTGATAACAAGTAAAAAGGCTTTGAAACCTACAATCTTTGAATCTTTTTCTCATTTGACAATTTTGAAAGATTGTAATGCAAAAAGTTCAATTGAATTGCTTACATATATACCTAACCTTACTTCAAGTTTAAGAAAATGCAATTTTGATAAGCAAAAACTCCTCCAAAATTGGAAAAATCATGTGAGCCCTTTTTAGCCCCATTAAAGACACCCAATAGACATGACTTGTCGATCTTCAACTCCCCTATTTGTCTTAAAATTCTATACTTCATCTTCAAGTTACATCTTTGAAAAATGTTATACATCTACAAACACACTTGAAATATTAACTTCTAAATAGCATTGAATGAATTATTTATATCTTTAAGATTTTTGCGACAATCTCCTTTTAAACTACTTCGACATTCTCTCATTAATTGATTTAGTAAGCACTAATTTATACAACAGTGTAGTCTAGTTTTTCTACACCCCATAGACATGCCTTATCGATTTTCAACTCCCCTATTTGTCTTAAAACTCTATACTTCAACTTCAAGTTACATCTTTGAAAAATACTATACATCTACAAACACACTTGAAACATTAACTTTTAAATATCATTGAATGAATTATTTATATCTTTAAGATATTTGCCAACAATCTCCTTTTAAATTACCTTGACATTCTCTTATTAATTCATTTAGTAGGCACTAATTTATACAATAGTGTAGTCTAGTTATTATATGTCTTAACTCTTTTATGGGTATATTATTCGGTCAATTTTGCCCAAAATCTAGTAGGGATTTGTTCGAATTGCAAGTTTGAATTATATAGGTTGCACAATTCAAATACTCTAAAAGAATTTCAAGACACTTAATCCACTTATATAGTCAAAACTACAATTTAAATAACAAAAAAATTTACAATCTCATGAAAAATTATACAACTTGTTGGGCATGGGATCTCCCAAGGGCAGTTTTGGGGCTTAAAGCCCATATTTTGGTCCAATTTTGTAATCCAAGTGTAAAGACTCCGCATTTTTGGATCATAGAGCGCATAGTTGTTAAAGAGTCACAGGGTTGTCCGCCCTTATTTTGAAAATGTAATGTCGGCTGGAGAAGATCTACCCATGGTCCACAAACCGTGGATTGTATAAATAGAGCTAAGCTCTAAGTATTTAAAGGCGTAATGAGAATGGAATCAATGAAGATCGAACATGTATGAGAGATAGCTCTAGAGTTGAAGTCTATGTTTGGGTCATAGCGTAGGTAGAGGCTCTGCAGCTGAGTGTGCAGAGGCCTAGAAGTCCGCAGCTGAGTGCGCAGACCCTTGCAGCTGAGTGTGCAAGCTGGGTTGTGTCTGTAACAGTCCACAATTATCAATAAAGAGAAGTATTCTACAATTTATGCGTCTTTATTTCTTGTTTATGCATCTATTATATTGGGTATAAATTTCATTTATAATGCCTATATGATGCGTGAATGTATGTAAATGTATTGGTTAAGTGAACACAAGTAAGTACATCTATTTATGCAAAGCTAACTAAGATATATTAATAAATCAAGTAAGATACTTAGCGTAGTTTAGGAATTAACACAGTTCGCTGCCCTAGCAGCGCGAAAGCATATCAACCCCAAGTAAGGGCTGTGCAAAAGTTGATTGTACCGTTTCGCGAAGGTGTTGAAGGACGAACATAGGGTTAAGCCACCTGCGCGCAGGCAGGTATAGCTAGGATAAACCGACATCACATCCATCTCAAGGGTGCAGAAACTTGGTTCCAACATCCCCCCATACTGTTTCGGGTGAGACTTCAATCCGAGCTCCACGAGCTGATGTCGAAAGGGCCAATAGTGTAGGGATTTGTTTGGCTAACTAACGTTGAACCTGGGTTAGGCCCCCTCAAGCCAACAAATGGTTCCATTTCCAGGACTGGAATTTGCATGAGGGATGTATGATGTTGTATCACTGGAATCCAATTAAGAAAGAAATCGAAGGCTGGTTGGACAAAAGGATTCACAAGTTTGCGGCGCAGGAGAACAGAAACCCGCGACTGTCAAAAGAACAATCGTTGGACCAATATCTCTATACAGAGATCCATGAAATTTTTTTTCACCTCTTTCCCTACTGAGCTATACGAGTGGATCACGAAGCTAGTGGACAACCAAGGAAGGTGGAAACTTAACGGTCCTACTATGTGGACCCCAGAGCTAGTGAGAAGGTTGGAAGCATAATAGCATAAGATCGCGTGTGCCGTCGATCATTACTTCAATCACATTATAGGAGGATATGTTATTGAGTTCTTGGTCGACACCTCAGTCAACGATAGCGAGGTAGAGCGACGCTTTTTCAAAGGACCACGAGGTAAGTATGTAAAATCTATGAATACTTGGATTAAAATGCTATTGTGCAAAAAATAGGTTATGCAGTTTCCTTGATGTTTGGGACTACGTGGAGCAGAAAAAGTTACATAAATGAAGGAAATAAGGGTCCAGAGTATAACCCCTTGATTTCACCATTGCGAAGGGACGAAGAAGGGATAACAAAGGTCTCTCTGCGAAGTGCTATTCAGTTGATAAGACAAAGATTTCTGTGAATACCACCTTCGCCCACACCACCTCCATCTTCACCGCCATCACCTCCAACTTCACCCGTACAACCTCCACCACCACCGTGATTCAGTATAGCGAACACAATGAAGTTGCCTTTGTTCAAAGGCTTGGGAAATGAGGACCTAGACCAATTCTAGTTTGTAGTGAGGGTTGTATGGGAAGCTCAAGGTGTTACAAATGACCATATAACGAAGGCAACACTCGTTAGTGTTATGCAAGATCGCACGCTAATCTGGTCTATTAAGTACTCCAACGATAACCCAAATGCTAGAGTAGCGAACATCCAAGCGACACTGAATAGGGAATGTAGCAGGCCTAAGTCTGAAGTGTAGTCGATTGTGGGATTCAAAGAGATCACGATGCTACCAGGCGAGACGCCTTGGGAACTAGATCAGAGGTTGAAATGTACGATCCGCGAAGCCAACATGAATTTGACAGATGGACAACATCGCGAGTGGTTTGTGGCTTCGCTACTACCACACCAGAGAAGTGCGTTATCGCAGCAAAATATAACAACTCAGCCAAAGGCCTTGGAGATTTCCATGAGATTACATGAGACTCTGATGAAAGATCCTAATCTAGGAGTTGAGCAAATTCACATGTAGTTGAATAATCTGTGCCTTGAGATGTAAAGCTTGAAGCAGGATAGGATGGTTCGGCCAGAGGTACGCGAAGAGGTATGGTGCGTGAAATTCAAGAGTTTCGGTCATGACAAAGACCACTGCTCGATCTTTACAAATTACCTTACAGGAGGAGGACCGACGCCTTTAAGGCCGAAAGCTCAAGTAGGACCTAACGCAACGCCTTCTTTATGGTGCGTTGTTTGTCAAATAGCTGGAAAACATGCCACGGATAACTGCCACTTGTTACAGGAGTATACACAAACTCCACAACAGTTGTTCTGCAACTTTTGTAGGTTGGTAGCACATGATGAGCATACTCACAAGAGCTATGAATTGATGATGGATAGAACACCTGCCTATAAAGTTCAGGTCAAAATGTGACCCCTTGACCAGAATGTAGGGATGGCGCAGATAGGATTTCAGGGGCACGGATGAGGCCGAGGCGGAGGAGGATTTGGTAGAGGTCGCGGACAATTGATTTGCTACAATTGCGGAGGACTGGGACACTATGCCTGCGATTTCACTAATCCAATGCATTCGTCGTGTAGGTATTGCACGCTGTTTGATCATGAAACAAAAGATTGTCCTACGCTAATAGTTAGGATACGTGACAAAGGAGTGCTACTACCTCCCCTGACTCAAAACTTGAAGATGATGAGTTATGAGATGCACAAGGAAGATCTAAACATAAATATAGAGCTTCGAAGTGGAATTGCGATGGGAGATGACAAGGGGAAACAACCAAAAGACAATACCTGGGTTCACAAAGCCCCAGCAAAAGAAGCTGAGTTTGATTTGGAGTGTGCTCGGGAAACCTTCATGGAAGCTAAGAAGAGCTTCGTCGAGGCCTCCACTTCAGGAAGCAAAGATAAACTGGAGTCGGAGATGGACCCCTCCATGCTCACTACTTTCCTGCAAAACCTGTATGAAGTTACTGCACGTCAGTAAGGTTGTGAAAGGGTTACAGGAGCTTATCAATAGATGTGCTGGGACCATGCCAGGTGAACCGTGTGTAGTCCGAAAGATTGGAAAGCATAAGACAAGGACGGGACGTGAAATGAGACTCACTGCAAATATTGGAGAATATGAAATGGATCAAGTCATTATGGATTTGGGATTAGATGTGAATGTTCTAGCGAAACAGACATGGGAGCGAATGGGGAGACCTGCGCTGCAATGGTCTCCGATTCAGCTGAGGATGGTGAATCAACAAAAAATCATACCCATGGGGTGACTGCAGGGAGTAACTGTGGATATTGAGTGAGCAAGCACGTTGACAAATTTTGAAGTAATAAAGATTTTTTATGACAACAATCCCTACCTTGCACTCTTGGGAATTGATTGGGCTACTGATATGAACAGGGTAATCAATCTAAAGAAGCTTGTTATGAAACCAGCTCAAAGAAAGATAGAATGGATAGATCAACGCCTTAGAATTCAGCCTTTTCGGGGGGCAACCTCCTTTACATTACATAAATGAACAATTATTGGATGATTCAAATGACAAAACCTCCTTTCTATATATAGGAGTCTAAGGAGTCACAATATAACTCAGCCGACCTAACAA